>JAYEPQ010000018.1:14521775-14656775 GCA_036321105.1 Dracaena cambodiana
CGACTGCGTCCCTACGGGCAAGTTGGGCGCACATGGGGCTTACCAAGATGGCCCCACAAGGTGCATTACTGGGTTGCTTCAGGGAAGAATCACCAAGGAGCACCCAGTAGGAGAGGTCCTAATTCGCACACGAATTTTCCTAAGTGAGTTCATGGCACAAGAAGGCCAATCTTCTTCAGCAAAAGTAACTCTAAGGAAGCCAGAAGTATATGCTTTACATCATAGTTGCAAGTTTCAAGCTCTGGGTCCAAAAGGTAAACTTTTAAAGGAGTTACAAAAACTCTACGGCAGCTCATTAAGTTTTCTTGAGGACCATTTTTGTTAGATGACAATCTCTGTCGCTTTCCAAAGAGATAGAGATGATCATAAATGAAGTATAAGGGCTTGTAGAATGTCGAATTCAGCTTGTGCATCTTCATTAGGATTCTTGTAGTAGTATCTTCAGATGATCCACTAAAAACTTTAAACAGATCATAGATGACATTTGCAGAGGAGATCTTTTGCATGTGAACTAGGGAATTGGACTGGAAAAGCACCTCGTATGGTACAGTACAATCAACATGATAGTTTAAAATAGGAGGGCATAATAAGGAGCCGCGCTTTTGAAGAATCTCATCAGCGGTTGATCCAGCAATTCTCATTAAATGGCAATGACTTGTGCCGGTAAGCTCAACACTCCGTAGAGGAGACTCGTCGTCGAGTTATTGATGAGTCGACGAATTGGTTGAAGCTTTTGGGAGAGCTATAACTCCCTCTACTTTTGTAAATTTTTTGTTTTATGAATAAAGACAATTCTTTTTCTTTTTATCTGTTGGCTACAAAATTTGCTTGCACAACAAATAACTTGTCATCAAAATTGTTCCTGTTTTTTTTGGTAAAATAATCCAAGGCTCATCTGCGTAACTTAGATCGTTAATAACGACCTGGTTGCAATTATTAACCTCGGTAAAGCCCTTTGAACAGAGCTAAATGATAGTTTGGTGAAAGCGTTTAACTACTTACACCAGGATGATCAAGTAAGGATCATTAAACTTAGACAGAGGTGCCTAATTGCATATGCCTTAGTTTAGTAAAGAAGTTCAAGTGCTCATATGCGTAACTTGAATCGTTGATACCAACCGGGTCACAATTACTAACCACGGTAAAACCCTTTGAACAGAGCTAAATGATAGTTTGGTAAAAGTATTTAACTACTTACACCAAGATGATCGGGTCAGGATCATTTAACTTAGACAGAGGTGCCTAATTGCACATGCCTTAGTTTGATAAAGAAGTTCAAGTGCTCATATGCGTAACTTGAACAAGTGGATGGTTATACTTCTAGGGATATGAACCAGATGTGACAGTCACTCTGTCACTATTCTGATTTATTAGGCATAGTATTTTTTCAAAAATTTGCCGTTGACCGGCATCATCATTCTATCACCATTCTGGTTTATTAAGCGATAGGCTTCACTAAAGTATACCGTCTCCACGATGAACGGTCCTTCCCACTTGGGTTCAAATTTACCCTTAGTCTTGTGAGTTAGAATCATTAGCCTTTTAATAGGCAGAACCAAGTCTCCTTGTTTAAAGGTCCTTGGTTTAATGTTCTTATTGAACGCTTGCGAGACTCGGGCTTGATACAACTCAATTTGCTATTGAGCCTGGAGACGTTTTTCATCCAACGCTTCTAGTTCTCGCAATCTTAGTTATTGGTGTTCTTCCGTCATCATCTTTGTGGCTAGGGCCACTCTTAATGATGGTATCTAGACTTCAAGAGGCAGGACAGCTTCACTTCCATAGACCAAGGAGAATGGGGTAGCTTTTGTTGAGGTGCGGACAGTGGTGCGATAAGCCCACAAACACTCTCCCAGCTTTTCATCCCAGTCTCGTTTGTTGGAGGAGGCGAACTTCCGAAGGAGTTTAATAATAGTCTTATTAAAGGTTTCGGCCAATCCATTTGCCGCAGGGTTATGTGGCGTTGAAGCAACATCTTTGATCCTGAACTTATCACAGAATCTTACGAACCCCTGGCTGATGAACTGCGGTCCATTATCGTGAATGATTCTTCGGGGAACGCCAAAACAGTAAATAACATGGTGCTTAATGAACTTAATCACATCCGTCGTTTTTACCTCTCTCATCGGCATGGCTTCGGCCCACCTTGAAAAATAATCGGTTATCGAGAGGATAAACCGATATCCTCTAGATGACGGGGGAGTTATCGGCCCCCACAATATCCATTCCCCATGCCTCAAATGGCCAGCTAGCAACAGTACTGTACAAATATTTTGGAGGTTGATGGATAAAGTTAGCATGTACCTGACATGCATGACATCGTTTAGCGTATGCCATTGCATCGGTAATCATCTTTGGCCACTAGTATCCTAGCCTTCTTATGCGGTCCCCAAGTTTTGGGCCGGGCTGATGAGCTCTACACACTCCATCGTGCGTTTCTCTCAGTACTTCATCTACTTCTACTTTTGATATACAGCGTAGGAGGAGACCATCACTTGACTTTTTGTATAAAGTTTGAAGCGTATGATCATAATAAAATCTTTGAGCCTTCCTCTTTATCGAGGCGACTTCCTTCAGATCCTCTGGCAGCATCCCATATAAGGCATAATCCACAAACGGAAATTGCCAATCACAGAGTTCTAGAGTTAAGCCTGTCTGGCACACTTTCCTAGTTTGAAATACAGTATTCGGATGGAGAAGTTCTCTGCTATCAATAGTGATACTTTTAGCCGCACCTGGTGGGATTGCCAACGTTGCAGCTAGTGCGGCAAGGGCATCCGCATAGACGTTCTCGTTCCGAGATATGTGATAGATGTAAAACTGTTCAAAATATCCTGCTAGCTCAATGGCTAGCTGATGATAGGGGATGAGGGCTTCATGTCTGACTTCATATTCGCCTGTCATCTAATTGACAATGAGCTTAGAGTCTCCATATGCCTCTAGATGATTCATCCCCAGTTGCAGAGCCATTTTTAAACCAATAATGAGTGTGTTGTATTCCACCACATTGTTCGTACACGGCTCTGTTAGTGAGTAGCTATTAGGCAGTATGTGTTTATGCGGGAATATCAATACAACCCCCACTCCAGCAGCTGATCGTAGCAGCACCATCAAAGAACATCTGCCATGGTTGTTCTTTGCTAGTTGTATTAACCTCTGATGTCTGTTTAGGGTTGGACCAAATTGGATGGTTCGCTAGGAAGTTGGCGATAGCTTGTCCCTTCATTGCTTTTTGAGGAACGAAGTGTATATCATATGGCGATAGCAACAACGCCCATTTCGCCAATCGGCCATTTAAAGACCCTTGTTTGGTCATTAAGATTTTCAAAGGATTAACCCGTGATATGACATGAATTGTTTGCCCTGAAAGATAGTGTCGCATCTTCTGAACAGCGAACACTAGAGCTAAATATTCCTTTTCAATAGGAGTATACCGATGCTCGGCCCTGATCATTGTCCGGCTTAAGTAATAAAGGGCGTGTTCATGGTCGTGCTCATTATACTGGGCAAGTAATGCTCCTAACGCATTATCAATGGCCCTTACATATATAAGTAATGGTTGTTCAGGGACAGGTGCCATGAGGACAGGAGGTTTCGTAAAGTATTCCTTAAGATCGTCAAACATCTGTTAACATGCCTCATCCCATACGAAGGAAATCCCCTTTTTTATGAGTCTTGAGAATGGTTGGCATCTTCCTGATAGGTTGGAGATAAAGCGCCGGATATAGGCCAGTTTTCCTTATAACCCCCTTAACTCTTTAAGATTGCAGGGAGGCGGTATCTCATTGATCGCTTTTACTTTTTCAGGATCAAGGAAAATTCCTTTCGAAGTAATTATGAATCCAAGGAATTTTCCACTTGACACCCCCATGAAGGATTTAGTAGGATTCATCTTCAAGTGATGTCTTCGCATAAGATTGAAGACTGTTCTTAGATCCTGAAGATGATTTTCTTTGTTTTTGCTCTTGACTGCCAAGTCATCCACATAACACTCTACCGTTTTGCACAGATGGTCTTTAAATATGATGCTCATCGCACGTTGGTAGGTGGCGCCAGCATTCTTTAGTCCAAAAGGCATTACTGTATAACAGTACATCCCTAGCGGCGTTCTAAAAGCCGTGTGCTTTTCATCTTCTGGGTGCATTTTGATCTGATTATAGCCCGAGAAGCCATCCATAAATGACATCCTCTCGTAACCGCAGGTGTTATCAATTATTACATCGGTAATTGGGGGTGGGAACTCATCCTTAGGGCTACAACATTTAGATCTCGGAAATCGATGCATATCTGAATCTTGTCGTTCTTCTTACGAACCGGCACTATATTAGCCACCCAATCGGGATGTTGCTCTTTACTGATAAATCCTGATTTTATGAGCTTATTGATCTCAGCGACTATCGCCTCCATCAATTCCGGTCGAAAATGCCTTTGCTGTTGTTTGACTGGCTTGGCGTCGTCTTTAATATTTAGCCTGTGTGTGGCAATCTGAGGATCAAGACCGGGCATGTCTTCATAGTTCCATGCGAACACATCTATATATTCCTTTATGAGGGATATAAGTTCCTCCTTTTCCAAGGGAGTCAGTGTGTTGCTTATAAAAATGGGCTTCGGATTCTCTTTCATCCCCATGTTAACTTGTACTATATTATCCTCTGTAGGCGGGTCACACTGTTTAAAGCGGACATCCCAAAGAGTGTTCATGTGTTTTGCCCAGGAATCATCTTGCACATCGATCGGTTCCTTGTCGCTTTCAGGTGCGGCTGAAACCATATTTGCTGTTAAAGATCGAAACCAAGCGCCAGTACTTAGATCCGAATCCTGATCGAGTGGATGTAAATCTTCATCTGCCGAAGAGTTCTCTTCGTATTTGTATGGTGATGAGGGAGGAGTAGATACATAGCCCAACCCCCTTCTAGTTTTCTGATAATAGTCTGGGCTCTTCCCTCTTGGTCTAAACGAGGGTATGAGATTTCGTCGCCCTTTCCCAAAGTTCAATTTCGGTTTTTCGGTAAAATTATAACCCATCTTTTCCATCATTTGTCGAGATTTCTGTTCATATAAGTGAAATTGAGGTGATATTTGTTCATCACTTTCACTACTTTGTCTTTGGTTAGGCGATGTGATCACTTTGCCGAATACAATCGGTTTATGCAATACATGTCGCGGAGGTACTTTAAAGAAGTGATCTCGTCCTTTTGTTATTTTAGACCGAGAGATAAGAGACAACCTTATCGGCAAGTGATATGCCGCCAAAACTTCAAGTTCGGATAGGTCATCTGCCTCGGTGGATGTACAAGAAGGCTCAGACTCTGTAGCTACAGTAGGCTCGTAGACTAATTTTATATTTTCATTAATAATCCACTCATTCTCTGCTACATTGGCTACATTATTATCAAAATTCATTTTAAGATTTATGCGAGGGTTAATTTCGTAATCACCCCCGTTATCCTCTTCCGGGGATTCGTACACAGTATCGGCCTCGTTGCCGCTATCTTCGGGTTCTTGGGGCCTTTTGCAGTTATTGTTAGAGACTTCGTGGGCTGGCTTATAGAGCATAACATCCGTGAAATAGTTCTCTAATCCTTTAAATGGCTGCCTATCTGCAACTAATGTCCGGACTTCTCCTTGATCATCGCAGTATTTTATGCACTGGTGGAGGTCGATGAGACTATCACATAGGTGTGTATCCATGGTCACCCCAGTAAAATATTATAAGACGTATCTGCATCTATAACATAGCATTTAACCTCTGTCCTCAAATCTTCGATTTGACACCGAAGTCAGATTTTGCCAAGAGGACAACTGTCATTAGCGTTAAACCCGTATATAGTAGTATTTGTCGGTGTCAAACGATGGGGAGAGATTCCCAATAGCTGCATCAGCCTTCTGGGAATAACGCTTAATGCAGACCCCGGATCGATTTGAATACTGTCCACCTTTGTGGATCCGACATATCCGGTGAAATATAAAGGCCTATTATGCTTTATATTCCTTACCTGCATATCCTCCGGAGAGAAAGTAATCTGCGGGACCTGCCTCCTTACTTGATGACAGTGGGACAAGAGTCCTGTTCTTCGTCGGCCAGCTCGATAATTGAGCTAAGAATGACTCAGAGTCTACCAAAGCCTCTCTTAACGCTTCGCGAGTTGATTTTGATAATCGCAACAACTCATAAAGCGTGAATCTAGCTGGAATATTTGCCAACTGAGCTATTATATCAAACTTAAATGCAGCCTCCTTGGCTTCTTCATCTCTTGCAGGATTTTTCTGCAAACGAAACCCCTTTTGTTTTGCAGGTTTTGCGAGTTCCCCATATATATTCTTCGGGTCTACTCTGGTGTAGTTCTTGAGATATGGTTTACCAGATCGAGTGCCGGAAGGGCTTGCCCCATCTTGATGAGTGGCCATAGCTTCGGGCTCTTATTCAGAATCTGTGAAGGCTCCCGAGACTATATATTCTTCCTTTATTTTTGCGGAAATAGTATTAATAGTCTGCTTTTTCCTCTGGTTTTTTTAGGTGGTCCACTGTTCATCTTGTAATAGATCAGGATGGACCCACATGACTTCCCCTCTTTGAGTCGTTAAGGGGACAAGTCCTTTCTGTGCCTTCTTATGTGAGTCATGATTTTTCATGACCAGCTTTCCCTCCAGTATTGGGGTTACTCCGCGGGGAACTCATGGGTTCCTACTACTAGCGTTGCCATATTAACAGTGACCTTCTTTTACTCCTCTTTTAGCGTAAAGACTCCAGCTTCTATCAATACTTGGATCATATTCTTCAGAGGATAACAGTCCCTGGTAGGGTGTCCGACATTCTTGTGGTAGGGTCGTTGGTTTTGCCAGCATCCTCCAATTTTCTATTTTCTGGAAATTTCAGCATTCCCTTCCTAAGAAGCAGATGGAAGAGTGTAGGCGCCTGTTTCGCTTTAAAGGCATATGTCCTTTCTTGCTGGGGCCTATTCTGTCTCGTGCCCTTTTGATTTTGGGGCTTTGGGTTCGGAGGATTCGTCTTCCGTAGAGCGGCCTCTGACGCCATTGCCGCTTTACCTTTATTCTTATTATTGTTTTGTGTATACGGCCTATTATTTCCAGTATTTCTTGGTCCACGAGATTCTTCAACTCTGCGGATCGTGTCTTCGGCTTGCTCTCCTTGTTTGAGCAAATCCTTCCATGTATTAGACTCTACAGCCCCCATTTTTAAGAGCACGTTGGTCTTGAGATTATGCCAACACGTCTCTACCAGAGTTTCCTGACCATTCCGTAATTGCAATGCATGGACTTCTCCCGGAACCTTTCTATAAAATCCTTTACCGTTTCTTGTTCTCCTTGCTTCGTCGCAAGGAGAGAATGAACCGATATTTCGGTATCATCCTAAAAAAACATGCGAAAAATTGTTTCTCAATGTCAAACCAGGTATTGATAGTACCTGGGGGTAGCTGCATAAACCATGTGAAGGCAGACCCTCGTAAGGTACTTGCAAATACCTTAATTATCACTGGGTCATTGCCCATTAAATGTCCTACTTGGGACAAGAAGTAGTAAATATATTGACTGGGAGATCCTTTCCCGTCATATGACTCTAATTTGAGCGGTTTGTATTTCTCAGGGTATGGTGCCAAATCCCTTTCAGGCGGATATGATCTTAAGACTCCTGATTCTTTCAACTCCTTCTTGTGCATTAATGCCTCGAGTTGGCTTTGTAACTTCTCAATTTTCTCTTTATGAGGGTCATGAAAAGAATACTTATCCTCATCTTCATGTGTCGAGTGAGCCATTTCTTCTTCATCTTCCTTGTTCATTTTATTGAATGGAATTTCTTTTCCCTTCTTGGTGTTATCCTCGACAATTTTTTGAGTATTTTCAACCACTTTTGAGAGCATCATTTTAAGATCCTCGATCGTCTTTTGTTGATCTCAGATCATTTGTTCTTGGGCTTCAAATCTTTTGTCGATATCGTCAGATCTATCCACCATATGTGATGTTGACTTCTGCAATTTGGACGATGCCGAAGAACGAGGAGAAGCTATGGCCGAATTATCACTATCGTCGTCATAAGAACCTTTCACAAGTTTCTTATAGTTTCGGGCCGGGATAGCGCCTGACTTAAGTCTGGTAAAATGATGAGGTTCTTCATCGCTTGATTCTGGATCACCATTCTTTTCTACGTTTTTCTTTCCCTTTCCGATCATATTAGAAGTTACAACTCTCCACTCTTTTCTTCGGGGAGTAATCTTCGTTTTCTTGGTAGGATTTTCGTCTGACTCAGACAACCGGTCAAACACTGATATCATATTCTTACTGCAGCAATAACTGTCCACTACAGCGAATATTGCTGTCATAAGCTGCTAGCAATGACAAGTAGGTTCAGACTGAACTTCATTTATACTCATTTTGTTGATTAAGTATTCTCTAAGATCAGTGGCCTTAGATATGGAGTCGTAGGGCCCACTCATCCATTGAGAGGGTCTAAGGGCCCACTGGAGCTTCTTGGGACCATTGGAGTCAAGATCTGGTCCAACAGTGCAATAATCAATCCTAATTTTGTACTCAGGTTGATTTACGAGCAGCTGAGCAGTAGCTTCACGTTTTGACACGCAGAGATGAGAAGTAGCTTCGTGTTTTGATATGCGGGGTTGAGAAATAGCCTCGCGTTTGGATACGCTAGCCTCGCATTTTACGCTGGCTTGACGTCTTTGCAGAAGTTTATCTTCTGGAATATTAGCCCCGCGTGGAAGGAAATTCTTGCACGCTGGCTTATTCTTGCGATTATCGCAAGTCATAACATCGCATTTAGCGCAATTTTTCTGATTAATGCAAATTTGCCAATCATCTTCGCGATTTACGTGGAGCTGAGGAGTTTTGCGATTAATGCAAGTATTACTGGTTTCGCGTTTATCGCTAAGCTTAGTATTAGCCTCGCGTGGAGAATCACATACTGGCTTTAAGGAAACTTTATCCTCTCGATTAACGCAATTGACAAAAATCTTGCGTTTATCGCAAGTTGTACTGGCTTTGCGTTTATTGCTAAGCTCAGTAGTAGCCTCGCATGGAGAATCACACGCTAACTCTAAGGAGATTTTATCCTCGGGATTAACGCGAGTGTTAGAAATCTTACGTTTATCGCAAGTCTTAGCTTCGCGTTTATCTCGATATTGGCTGGTCTTGCGATTAACGCGAGCCAGTTTGCAAGGGACTATAGCCTCGCATTTTGTGAAGTTTGCCTCGCTTTCAATGCGGGCTTTGAGGGCCTTTCGCCTAGCTCTCCGATTTCTATTTCAGAGTTGGGTTTTGGTCAATCCAGTTCCCGAGCTTTCTTCGGTAGTAAAGAGGCCATCCTCTGTTGGGGTTTCTTACCTAAACGACGGCTCTATGGCCGCGGTCTCCAAGGGTCCCCATTTATCGGTGGATTCCCGATTACCCGATCCTCAGGTATTGGAGCGCACGCGACGATAGCGTCGCGTTTCGGTCAGGTTACCTGACTTAGAGGAGAGATACTCCTCGTACTTCTGCTAGTCGATCTCTACGACTAGCATGTTCACGTCAGATCCGATCTTCTCGACGTCAGATTGCGCCACGATCTCTTCTTTGGTAAAGAGATGTCTCCCACTGTGGTCGCCAGTTTGTTCGCAGCGGAAATTTGCTTTCCATCCATTGAAATAACTTGATTTAAAATGAAAGTGAACAAGAAATAGAACAAACGAGAGGATTTATATTTATCGCTCTCTTTTACAATAAAAAGTGGGATCAATGTGGCAATGGGATCTAACTAGTAGTTCTTTTTGACGATCTGACGTCGATGATCTTCTCTCTTGAAGATGATGGCCGACTTGATCTTGATTTTCTCTGGTCTTCACGAATTCAAGACTCTATGCGTAACTCAAATTCTCCAAGATACCAAAAAGATGATCGAAAAATAGATCCCCAGGGCTTCCTCTAAGGGGTATTTATAGCCTTAAAATAATATGAGAGTTTCTACTTAAATATAATTTGTATTCATCAAAAATTCTTATCAAATATCTTAGTCTTGATTTAAATCTCTTAATTTAGAGTTCTGATTGAACTTAATTTGGGTATTGGATAAGCCCAAATTTTAATCTCAATCAATTCAGGATTCTGGTTATCTGCTCACACGGAGCTAATCGTATCAAAACGCGGAGCTAAGAAACCAGAATGCGGAGCTATTGATTAGCTCCGCATTTCACTCATACGCGGGGCTAAAAATAGCCAAACGCGGAGCTACTAAGTTAGCTCCGTGTTCTGTTGTGAAAAATCCCATTTTACTTGGAAATTTTCACTACCAACAGTTATGTTAAGAGGTATGATGATAGCTTTATAGTTCTACTACTTCACGTTAATGATATGTTGATAGCAGGTTCTTATGCTTAAGAGGTGAATAAGTTGAAAAAGTAGCTGTCTAGTAAGTTGAAATAAAAGATCAGGGAATTGCAATTTGGTTTCTTGTCATGTGGACTATTAGAAACAGAGTTAACAAATATATATATATATATATATATATATATATATATATATATATATATATATATACATACATATGCATATACATACATATGCATATACATATACACATGCATATACATATACACATGCATATACATATACATATGCATATGCATATACATATATACATATACATATACATATACATATACATATATATACACACACACACACATACATATATATATACATATACATATATATGTACATATACACACACACACACACACACACACACACATATATATATATATATATATATATATATATATATATATATATATATATATATATATATATATATATATATATATATACAAGAAATTCGATGGGTTTATGCATGAGACAGAATTCTCGAGATGCCATGCAGACCATCGTTGTTATGTTAAGAGGTATGATGATAGCTTTATAGTTCTACTACTTCACGTTAATGATATGTTGATAGCAGGTTCTTATACTTAAGAGGTGAATAAGTTGAAAAAGTAGTTGTCTAGTAAGTTGAAATAAAAGATCAAGGAATTGCAATTTGGTTTCTTGTCATGTGGACTATCAGAGTGGCTGGTACGTTAACTCTGTAATGACTGAATATGTTAGAAAATTTTGGAAAGGTTCAATATACAGGATGTTAAGCTGGTTTAACACATTTTAACTACTCACTTCCAGCTGTCTAAATAATCGCCATCCAGTACTGAGGAAGAGCATGCTAACATTGGCAAGACACCATGTGTTTTTGTGTTGATAGTCTTATGTATGCAATGGTATGCTCCAGACCAGATATAGTAATGGATTTGTGAGCAGGTATATAAGTAATCCAGGAAAACAGTATTGGGAGGCTACCAAATGGATCCTTCGATATTGACGTGATACTACAGGTATATGCTTGTGATTTAGAGGAGGAAGTTTTTGTACTGCAAGGTTATATCGATTCTACTTTGGCTAGTAATATTGATGATAGTAAGGGTGCTAGAGTTACAATGCAACTACCCTAACTCGATATAATATTTATTATTAATATATTTTTCTCGTATATTTATGTTAAAATAAATAATATAAAATAATAACAATAATAATATAAAATCTAAGTCATTAATTGAACATGACAAAGCACACTCAATCACTAAGTCAAATTTCATTTTGTAATAATAAGAGAATTATATCCATGTTGAATCTTCCACTTTACCTCTCTATTTTTTTCTTCTACCATTCAGTTTCTAAAATCCCTCATTAGTCAATTATGTTAATGACCCTTTTTGACCATAAACAAGCCGGTGGAATCTTGGATATTAGATTCTGGAGAACTATTTCACTGTTGTCCTAATTGGAAAATCGTGGAGAATTATTTTTAGAGTGATTTTAGAAAGGTATATCTAGCCAATGATGAACTTTTGAATATTGTAGAGAAAGGAGAAGTTCAGATCAAGGCACCAAAAAGATATGCTAGGTTGTTACAGAGCATGAGGCACATTCCTGGCTTGAAAAAGAATCTAATTTCTGTAGGATAGCTAGACGATGAAGGGTATAAAGTATCCTTTATGGGTGTTTTTTTAGAGGATTGATTTGAAATATCTATTGCAAGCATGCAGTGTAGTTATAGCATTGTACTGGTCATTACAAAAAGGATCTTAAGTATTTTGCTATCTTACTTATTCTCTTATCCTAGTAAATTAACAGTTAGTTCAAAAAATTGAGTTTTTGTTTAATCTAGAATTATCCTAAAATGTCAAATCCACTAGGTTCATAACCGAATACTTAATTTATTCTCTTCTTCCTATCTTTGTAACATGAAGAATTGCAAACAACAACAACAACAACAACTAAGCCTTTTATCCCAAGTATTTGGGGTAGGCTACGTGAACCAAAAAAAGAATCATGTCGGATCGATTACTTTAATAGTCCTTCTCCATTCATTTCTATCAAGTAATATCTCCTCATTTAAACAACATGAAGAATCACAATCACACCAAAAAGGAGATCATTTTAATTCATTCTTTTCAATCACCCTCTACATGACCTATCAAGTATCGTGTAAGAATAAATCATCAAAAGTATTGACTTTTATAAAAATCAAATTATATCGAAAGAAATTTCTATAGACAAAATTTCAAGAAGTAATTCCAGATCCTATCTAAGTATAGGCTATCAAAAACAAGTTTAAGTATAACCCATTAGAGCATTAAATCTACGAATTGATTTCTTATAATCTTATCATAGAAAAATCATGTGTTTAAAATTTTTATAGGAAGATGATATATAAAAATTAGGGGTTTTTACATATATGTCCTTTAAATCTTTAAACATTAGAATTTAGTCCCACAAATCTTAATATTTATAATTTAGTCCCCCAAATCCTTTAAGTTACCACAATTTAGTCCACCAGCTATATTTTTAGCCCGAATTTTCCGTTATATCTCTGAGTTACTTCACTTTAGTCATCTCTTCCCTCTTCCTCCTCTCTTCCTCTTCTTATTGGATCCCCCTCCATTCTTCTCTTTTCTCTCTCTTTCCTTTTCTTATTGGGTTCCCCAGAGTTACTTCACTTTAGAGTTTAACTGGAAGGAAAGAAAGAGGGAGAAAAATGGAGAGGGAAACCCAATATAAAGAGGAAGAAAGGAGGAAGAGGGAAGGGAGGACTAAAGTAAAGTAACTCAAGGGTTTAACGAGAAATTCAAGCCAAAAATATGGCTCGGAGACTAAATTGTGGTAACTTAAAGGATTTGGGGACAAAATTATAAATATAAAGATTTGGGGGACTAAATTCTATTTTTTTAAGATTTAAGGGACAGATATGTTAAAACCCCTAAAATTTATGCTACGTTTATTACCCTAGTTTCATCTATATACTACAGCTATATTAATTAATTATGCATGTTTTTAGTTACAAAATTCATCTTTTTATTTATGCAAAACTTATAAAAATCCTAAATTCCTAGAAAGCGATTAAAAATTCTACTCTAGAAAGCAAATAAAGATATCAAAATAAGCAAATAAAAATTACCTACAATAATTCAGCAAGAATAGAGGTTTAGATCAAGAAGGTCTGGTATGATGGCTGTCGCTCGACAAATCTCTAAATTCATATCTTAAAAAGTGCATAAAATTTTATTTTACAAGGATATGGCTAATATATAGACCTCTAGTTTTCAAAACCCTAATTTAGTCATGACTATAAAACCACAAAATTATAACAAAATACTTATAATAATTTTAAATATAGACTCTTTATATTTGCCACCAAATAGCAACGTTGGCTGCCAAATAGTGATGGTCTAATTGTTTAAATAAACTTCTATTCTGCATGTAAGTCAACACAAAAAACCTAGATCCAAGCGGGCCCCATTCTGTAGCTAAATAGTAGCAAATACTTTAGCCGCAAGATTGTAGCCTCTGGAGATGTGCTTCGCAGTGCTGAGTCATCTAGCTCTTCTCTTATGATTTCCATCGCTAGTTTCCAATTTTGTGGCTTCTAGCTCTGTAATTTTGTAACTTTCACTTTTTTCGCTCCTTTTGGACTTAGTTTTACCATTATGCCAATCCTTATTACAATAAGCCTAACCTAAAAGAAGATAACTAAATAGATCCATGTAGCATTATTTATATAAAAAATAGATAATAAGAGGAATATAAATATGTAATATCTGAAACTTATCAAGGATCATCAAAAGAACTTTGGTTGTAGCTTAGGAAAAGAAGGCAGGGACTCTCTACATGACAACAAGTAGTAGTGATGTGATTGCACTTGCTAGTGTAAGAGCAGATACAGAACTATGGCATAACATGCTGCAATATGAGTGAGAAGGGGATGAAATTGCTTTGTTAGAAAAGTAAATTGTCGGGTCTCAAGACAATCGATATTGGTTTATGTGAGAACTGTGTTTTTTGAAATAGGTGGTGAGCTTTTCTAAGACTGCTAGGATTTCCAAGAAGCAAAAATTAGTGAGCTTTGGAGATCAGCTCCTGTGATATCCCTAAAAGGTCCTTCTTACTATATGACCTTCATTCGACAGGGAAGATATGGGTTTATTTCTTAAAACATAAATTTAATGCTTTTGATATTTTTCATAAAATGAAAAGTTTTGGTGCAGAATGAAATAGAATTGAAAGTCAAATGCTTGCGATCTGATAATACTAGGAAATGTAAACTTTGTTTTATGCTATTAATGGAATTCATATGGAAAAAACCACTAAGGGAACACTACAATAGAATGGTCTAACTGAACACATGAACAAGACTCTCAATGAACATGTTAGGTCTATGAGATTACACATTGGACTGCTAAAGGTGTTTTGGGCTAATGCAATAAACACTACACTATTTCTAATAAACCGAGGACCGTCTGCTCCCTTGAATGGAAGAATACCAAAAGAAGTTTGGAGCGGAAAAGAGGTAAATTTATCTTTTCTAAAAGTTTTTTATTGCATTTCAGACATTCATATTGATCTGATTATTAGAACCAAACTAGATGCTAAATCTATTAAATGTAAATGCTTAAGATTTTAGATATTGATATTCAGTTAAGCAGAATCGTAAAATAATTCATAATTAGGATGTCATATTTAATGAACAGGTCATATAGAAGAACAAGTTCGATGTAACGAATACTAACAATATAGATATGCAAACTAAAACTCCGAATATATTGAACTAGATGATATTTCAAACTCTGATGTTTATAAGTCAATTCAAAAAAAATCAAGAAGCAATATAGGAGGAGTCAAACACACCAGATACTGCATTGAGGAGGTCAACCAGATAGTACAAGGCTTCAAATAGATATCACCTACTTTATACTATCTTTTACCATCAAATAGTGGTGAACCCGAATATTATGATATGGCACTGCAGAGTGATCATGCAAGCAAGTAGGAGTTAGCAATAAAAGATGAAAAGGATTCCTTCATAGCATAACAATATGTGGGAACTGATCGAGCTACCTAAGAGCAAAAAGGTATTGCATATCAAATGGATTTATAGGGTGAAGCAAGATGCTGATGGCAGCACGCTTTATAAGGCCAGATTGGTTGTGACGAACTTTTAATAGAAAGAGGTTATTAATTATAATAATATTTTTTCTACTTGTTAAACTAACTACCATTAGATAAGTTTTATGTAAGGTTGCTACTTGGAATTTGCTATTAAAGAAAATAGATGTGAAGTCACTTTTCTTTCACGGTGATTTTGAAGAAAATATTTACATAAAGAAACCTCAAGGTTTTGTGTCTCAAAGCAACAATGAGCTCGTGTGCAAGCTGCGAAAGAGCCTATACGGCTTAAAACACACTTCAAGACTATGGTACAAGAAATTTGATGGGTTCATGCATGAGAAAGAATTCTTGAGATGCCATGCAGACCATTATTGTTATGTCAAGAGGTATGATGATAGCTTTATAGCTCTACTGCTTAACGTTAATGATATATTGATAGCATGTTCTTGTGGTTAAAATGTGAATAAATTGAAAAAGCAGTTGTCTAGCAAGTTGAAATAAAAGATCAGGGAACTGTAAACCGATTTATTGTCATGTGAATTATCAAGGATAGAGTGGCTAGTATATTAACTCTGTCACAGGCAGAATATGTTAGAAAGATTTTGGAAAGGTTCGATATGTAGGATGTTAAGCCAGTTAACACATTTGGGCACCCACTATTGAGGAAGAACATGCTCACATGGGCAGGACACCAAGCACTTTTGTATTGGTAGTCTTATGTATGCAATGGTATGCTCTACACCAAATATAGCTTGGGATTTGTACACGTATATGAGTAATCTAGGAAAATAACATTGGGAGGCTACCAAATGGATCTTTCGATATTTATGGGATACTATAGGTATACTCTTGTGGTTTAGAGGAGGAAGTTTTGTACTGCAAGATTATATCGATTCTAGTTTGGCTAGTGACATTGATAACTATAAGGGTACTATGAGTTACGATGTAACTACCATGACTCGATATAATATTTATTTATTAATAAATATTTCTTGTATATTTATGTTAAAATAAATAATTGAAAGTAATAACAATAATAATATAAAATCTACGTCATTAATTGAATGTGACAAATCACACTCAATTGCTAAGTCAACTTTTATTTTGTAATAATAAGATAATAATACCATGTTGAATTTTCCACTTTACCTCTCTATTTTTTCTTCTACCATTCAGTTTCTAAAATCCCTCATTAGTCAATTATGTTAATGACCATTTTTGACCCATTTGAATCCAATTTAAAAGTTTGTCATTAAAACTCAATTGTCAGCTGCAATAGTCAATTGTATTAATGAGCCACTTTGACACATTTTAATCCAATTTAAAAACTTGATATTAAAGTCAACTATAATTATGAGTCTTTTGACCAATTTCAAATATATGTTTAAAATCATTCTAAATTTATTCAACTATGAGCCCATCGACTCCATTACAAATATGTCTTCAAAATTTTTTAAATTAATCTTATTTATAAGCATTTGATTCGCAACTTTCTTTCAAAATCCTTCTTAATTTCTATTAACCTCTTAAGTCAAACTTCCTAAATCCTATTTAAATATCGCCCTACATACTAGTCTTCTTGCTGCAAACTGATCTCTCTCTCCTCTCTCATTTCTCCCTCCTCTCTCATTTCTTTGCCCACTGATCATTGTCGGCAACTGTCACAACCATTAGTAGCTGTGGCCAATAGCAACCATCACCGCCAGTAATAGTCCACCGATCACCGAAGTGCCATCAATTGTCAGATTACCGTCAAACTGTTAGATCATCATCAAACCCTAGAGAAGACATCTTGCAAGCCTTCTCTGTCACCCGGATACGCACCATGTTATTTGAATTGTCCCACTAGCAACCAGTGCTACCCCTTTCCGGAGTACACTTGCTAGAGCAACTCCTTCCCCTTCTTCTCTCTTGGAATATGACAATAGGTAGGATCTATCTCCCTTCTCTAATGAGCGTATATTTTATTGGATTTAGATAGATAACCCCCTAATAAGAACTAATTA
Organism: Dracaena cambodiana; assembly: GCA_036321105.1. Taxonomy (NCBI): domain Eukaryota; kingdom Viridiplantae; phylum Streptophyta; class Magnoliopsida; order Asparagales; family Asparagaceae; genus Dracaena; species Dracaena cambodiana. Next base: position 14,539,283 of record JAYEPQ010000018.1, read on the forward strand.
AAATATATATCTCTTCATCATGTAGACCTAATATGATGACTATACCATTTCTTTTTTCGAACCAACTATAAAAATGAATATGTTATTCTTTTAAAATATAAGATAATTATCCTAAAATAATAATATTCCTTATTTAGCTATTTTAATTTTTTTTGTAATGACTTGTAAATATTGACTTTGATCATAAACTTGAGAGTGAACTTATTTGCTGAATGCATTTTCAGACTAAGATAAGTTTCATCTCAAACTCACTTTCTTATATACTATTTCTATTAGATAGGAATAAGTTGTTATCTAATTTTATTAAATAATATTTTTTTATGTATGTCATGATATAGATAATTATTTCCTTTGACAAGAACTGTTTATATAAAGTATAATTTTAATTCCAAAAAAATGTCATATTCTTGTTTTATATTATTTTTAATTCTTCATTTAGACATGTTCATACCATTGAATGTTATTTAAATATATAAAATTTAGAAATTACATAAATTTTATTCAAATGAAACATAGATTGTAAATTAACTAATTAAAAATTATAAATATTAAACAGAAATGCTCATTTATGGTAATGATAGTTATAATATTGTATGACAATAATATTTAGAAAACATTCTAAAGGAAAGTGATTACTTAATTAAGTAATGTGCTTTCACTGAAAACCTTCTACTTCCTTACTCTCTTACCTGACCATATATATTTATGATATTCAGTCAGAAAATCTCTAAAATTAGTGTCTCAGTAACATGTTAGAATCAAAAACTTATTCTTAAACATTACTTGATGATAATAAATTTGAACTAGAGATTAAATATTAATTTGAAATGTATTATACTAGACTTGACACAATCTTGATAACTGTAAATAAGACTAAGTTGAAGATACTAATTGATATGAATACTGTGTCTTAACTGTACTATTAAGTTGTACAATAGATTCTTGTGCACATCATGGGTGCATGATGATTTGCTGGATCACATTAAAATATTATTGTTGCCATTGTGCAGGTTCGAGTCAGCTTTAGTCATCATGTGATTATTTTCTAGGTCCGTACGCGAGGCAATCGAAATACAGATGTACCTTTAGTTAGATTCTACAATAATATTATGACATCTCAAATTAAAATACTTGAAAAATAAACTATTGGATTATTGTAATTAGAATAATTGTAATTATCAAAAACTTAATTAGTAAATTAATTCAAGTCTATATCTATAATCATATGCACTATTCATGTCTATTTTAGTTACTCTTACTTCTTATCTTTTCATAATAGTATTAATTTTTTATTTAATCATGATCTAATGGCCTAAGTATGTTAGTCCAGATTTTGAGATAGATCCGTTGGAGCAAATTAATTACAAGAAGTAACTAGAGCTAGTAGGCGGCCACTATTTTCCTTTTATCTTGTACTTACTATTTTTGGGTTAGTTCTACTCTTAAAATATTTTCTTTGTTCTTAATTATTTTTCTATCATTATTTGTGCCATTATCTATTGTAATCCAAATTCTTTCTATTGAATAAATTTTTATTTCTATTATCGTGATATGTGGCAATAATTGGTATTGTGCTGAAGCTTAACATATTTTCACGAATACGTTGTCGAACGACTCTGCTATCCATCGTTCTGGAAAGTGAGTCGTTACATATATCTATGCATTGGGTGATACTGCTATTAGTTGGGTCTCTCAATTGCAATAGACTATTGCTCTCTACTATAGAGGCTAAGAATATGGCCAAAACAGAGGATAGTAAGGAGATGATTTGGTTGCAAGACTTCTTAATTGAATTGGAGGAGTAAGAGATAAGTACTTTATACATCAATAGTCAAAGTGTTATTAATCTCGTGAAGAATCCAACATTTCATTCGAGAATAAAACATATTAGGTAAAAATACCATTTCATCCATCATCTTTTAAAAGATGAAGAGTTGTTACTTGAGAAAATCTGAGAAAAGAAAAATCCAGCTGATATACTAACTAAAACAGTCACTATTGACAAGCATCAGTTGGCCTAGAAGCTTGAGGCTTTAGGGTGTGCTACCAAAAGTGTATTTTCGTCATGTTGATGAGAAGAAATAAGAGGATATGTTCAGTCTCTAAGTAGGAGATTATTGAGTTCTGTGGAGGCTAAAGTGTTGTACACCAACCCCAACTCAAATCCGTAGTATTTAGGTAATTCTATATGATAGTGGATTGCAACCCACTTATATATATTCTCTTCTGGTACTTGTAACCCTATTCTCAAATAGTGAAGAAAAGCCTCTGGTAGTCTTGGATGTAGTCCATTGTGAAACAAGCTACGTAAATTTTTTATGTACGTAAATTTTTTGTAAACAAAACACTAGAGTTGCCTCTTGTTACTGGAATCGCCACCTCTTGACAGAGCACCTCCTCATCCTCCTCTTTCTTCTTTCCATGGAATCCATTAAAGGTTAAAACTGTAAACTCTTTCGTATTGGGTTTAAACTTAATTCGAACACCCCCTTCAAAGCCTAAGTATATGCTTGGAACTTTTGTTTTGAAGTGTTTTGAGGTGTTTTCAAGTGATATATTATGAAGTGTTTATGAAAACAATTACTTATGAGTTCTTGAAAAAGTATTTTAGGGTGTTCTTAGAACACTCCAGAGCACCTAAGTATTATTTTGGAGTGTTTTTGAGAACAACCCAAATCGGAGTATTTTGAAATGTGTTAAAAATTTTATCCAACAATACCTTTCTCTTTTCCTCATTCCACCTTTCTCTCGAATGTTTTCCTTTTCCAAATTAAAGTATTCTGTCTTTTATATTTTTTATGAAACTCATTAGAAACTAAACTTCCAAGTATATAGTTGAACACCCCAAAATCCATGGTTAAAACACTCCAAAATATATACCACTAAAATATTTCAAAACTCACCTTAAGAACGTTCCAAAACAGTTTGACTTTGACATCCAAACACAATTTAAAAGAACAATCGCCAATACACAATTGACTTCTATTGTCAATAACTTTAAATCCAAACCCATTAATCCACTAAGTTATTGACCCAAATGATTAGATCTAGACCGATTATAACTATCCAGACTCGTTAACCTTATTATTACTTTAAATTGACATTCAAAATCTTTAAATTTAAGAAAATTTCGTAGCATCATAAAAATCCATATTTAGCTATTTTAATATTCTTAAAACAATTTGTTATGTAGATATTGATAGTGGATCAAAAACTTAAGTGTAAACCTGTTGAGGGACACATTCTCACTAAGAAGAGTTCCTTCACAGACTTACTTTGTCATACACTATTCATATTAGATAGTAATAAGTTACGTTTCAATTTTTATTAAATAGATTATTTATGTATGTTTATGATATAAAATATTGTTTCTTTTAACAATAATTGCTTAAATAAAATTGTTTCTTACTTACAATGGTTTTGTCTCATTCTTATATTTTATTAAATATATTAGATCCTTATTTATACATGTTTATATCATGCAGTGTTATTTAAATACACAAAATTAGGTAATCCTATAGACTTTATTTAAATGATACATGGGTTGTAAATTGAATACTATAATCTTTAAAAATTAAAAAAGGAATGATGATTCACAATGATTATGATTATAATATTATATGGTAACGGTGTTTAGGCAAGAGTTTCAAATGAAAGTGATTATATAATTAAGAAATGTATTTGTACAAAAACCATTTCACTTCTTATTCTTATCTAGACGAATGCCAGTATGATACACAGTCAAAAAATTCCTGAATTAGTGGTTAGATTTCAAGTAAAATATTAGAAAGATAACATCCTCTTAAAAATCATTTTACTATAATGAATATGAACTATATTAGAATTAGAACTGAATCAAAATTGCATTTGACTGGAAATATATTATACTAAAATTGGTATAATCTTGATAATAGTAAACAATATTGTGTTGGAAGAGATATTGATTGATGTAAAATTTTCTATATCAGCTGTATTTTTTAAGATGTACAGCTAATTTTTGGGCACATCATAGATGCATGATAATTTACTGGATTGAATCTGAGTATTACTGTTTACCATCATACAGAGCTGGATCAGCTTCGGATAATCGAAATATAAATATAACATTAGTCAAATTCTCCAATAATATATGACAACCTAAATTAGAATACTTGATATGTAGATTAGAGCATAATTTTAATTAGAATAACTATTAATAAGTGATTAGTTAGTAAATTAATCTATATTTTACATTTGCAATCATATTTATCATTTTCTCTTATATTATTCATGCATACATATATAATATTTATTATCTACTTTATACTTGTATTATTATTTCTATCACTATCTTGACGGTGTGGGCGTACATATCCAGATTTAGAGATAGAGCATATTGCAAATATAGAGTACTTCAAAAAGCAAGTCAAAGGCCAATAGAAGATTGTGCTTTATCCATAAATGTTTAGTTACCATCCATATTGAACAATCATCTTTAGTTGTTTTTCTTTATATTTTGATCATTTTTCCATTGTATCTAAATTTTGCTGTAATCAAGGAAATGTGGAGTTTCAATTGAATTTAGTACTAGTTATCATTGAGTATTGTTGGAAAAAATATAATGATATTTATTGAGGCTTGTCATATTATGTGAATATATTACTAGTGACTCCATTACCCTATATTTTTGGTATGGGAAGTACAAGTAGTATCAGATCATAGATTTCTAAAATCATTTAAAGTGCGTTAAATTGAATTGGATCCTGGTATAGAAATTTTGCCACTTACATACAATATTACTCATTGAATTCTTTAAGCCTTATTCCTTTGGCCTTTGCTACTTCTTATTTCATTCCTTAAAAATTTGCATTCCAAATAAAATCTAAACATCTATCATTTGAAATCTATTCTTATTTAATTCATATTTTCATAGCCCTTTGTTGAATCCATTTTTTTATTTTTTACAAATGATGGTTCGTCTATTTCGTGGATCAAACTTGATCTCAATTAACAAGACTAGTGAGAAGGTACCTAAAAATAAGTAGATTGATAGTGAGATAGTTTTTTGTGTACCCTTACTGAAATTAATGATGAAATTTTTCTCTAAGTAGGGCAGGATGTAACTATCTTAAACCAACACACATATTTACTTGTTGATTTATTTATTTGGTGATTAACTTAATATGCTTCAATAAATAATAATAACTACATAAAGTAGATTAATCAAAAAAATTCATAGATTAACTTAGCCATTTGTTTATTGTTATTTTATGGCTATGGATATTTTCTATTATTTTTTAAAAGCTCATAAATTATTTGCTAAAATATATTTGGATTATTTAATGAGAGCACATGACCTATTTCTTTACTAATTATTTATGTACGAGTATAAAACAATTTTATTGGCCCAGACAAAAAATATTTTGCATAAAAAGAAATATTACTTAAGCTATAACTTTAATCTAAGACTAGCAACCTTCTAGATTACTCGTAGACCAACAAGATAAGAAATCACTATGCTATAAGACAAAATCTTTATTAACTTAAATGTTTCTTAATATATTTCTCTTTTTTTTAATCTTCCATCAATTATTCTTCCTCCTTCCATTCTTAACTTCATTTCTCTTTCTTTTCAACATTTGATCACCATGACCAAATATTCTTTCTTCAAATTCAATTTCTCAATATTAATACACTCATTCATTACCAAAATACATAGATTTTATCCAATAAACTCAAGATTCAATACTCGTATTTAATCAAATTTAACCTAATTAATTTTATTTATTTTCCTCTTGATTCTTCTCTAATTCCTCTATAAAAGCCCGTTAATTCCTGTGGATTCCCCTTTCAAATCCGGCACCACTCTTTGTCTCTCTTTCCTCTCCTTCCTTGTCTGTCACTAGCAATAACAATAGCACCTAGTAGTAACTGCTGCCAGTATCAATGCTACCAATAGTAGCCTACCCCATTGGAAACGCCATCGCTTGTCGAAGCAGGTTCTCTGACTTCTTCTTTCCTTGAAACCCATTAAAGGCTATAAGTTTATACCATTCTTATTGGTTTGAACTTAGTTACAGAATCCCTTCAAAATCTAATAAAAGCCATCCCTAGCATCAAACGGGCATATATTGTGGTTCTAATAACTTTAAATATGAACCCATTAACCTAATTGACTTAAGTTATAGATTCAAATGATTATATCTAAGCCTATTATTACCATCTAAACCCGTTAACCTTATTATTGCTTTAATTAACATTTAAAAAATCTTAAATTTAAAGAAAAAAATTCTTAAAATGACAAAAAATTCATATTTATTTTTTAAAATTTTTGTAATGCTTTGTACGTAGATATTGATACTTGGTCAAAAGTTTGAGTTTGAACCTATTGTTGAACACATATTCAGGTTAAAATGAGTTCATTCATGGACTAATTTTTTCTATTACTATTCTTATTAGAAAATAATTAGTTATGTTTCAAGTTTATTAAATACAATTATTTATGTATGTTAATAAAATTAAGTATTGTATTCTACAATAATAATTGCTTGAATAGAGTCGTTTCTTATTTCAAATGTTTGCCTCATTCTTATTTTACATTAAGTAGAATGTTATTTATTTATTATTTATGCATTATGCTCATATCATAAAGTGATATTTCAATGAATAAAATTAGCTAATCTCGTAGACTTTATTCAAATGAAATATAATTTATAAACTAACCACTATAACTTTTGAAAATAGTAAACTAAAATTATGATTAATGGCAATGTGATTTTAATATTATATGTTAACTATATATAGGAAAGTATTCCCAAGAAAAGTGCTTATATACTTAAGGAATATATTGCATAGAAAACCTCTCTCTTTCTTATTCTTAGTCAGATGTATATATCATTATGATAAGCTATTAGAAAAGTCTTGAATTAGTAGTTGGATTTCCGGTATCATGTTAGAATAATATTTTCTTCGTAAATATCATTTGACAATAACGAATTTGAACTAGACTTAATTTCAAATTGAATCAGAATTAGACTTGATTAGAAACGTATTTCACTGAACTTGGCATGATGTTCAACAAATAACACTGAAATGAGGGTGATACTGATTAATGTAAAATACTATATATTGACTGTACTTATAACTGATTTTTATACAAATCATGGATGCATGGTGGTTTATCGGATCACATATGAACATCACTGTATGCCTTGTGTAGGTCCGGATCAGCTGTGAACAGTTGTAGAGACCATTTTCCAGCTCCAAAGGGAAGATAATTGAAACATAGATATAACATTTTCTCCAAATGTATGACACCATAGGTTTGAACACGTGATATGTATACTGGAGCCTTAATGTGGTAAGAATAACTACTAATAAGTGCTTAGTTAATATACCAATCTATATCATGCATGCATATCTTATATATATATTTTTTATCTATTTTATATTTGTATTATTCTTTACAGTTGTGATCATGACGACTTTAGTGTGCATGCTCAGACTTAAAAATAGATCCAATAGAGCAGTTGAAAATATAAAGTTCTTCAAAAAGTAAGCTGAAACCCAATAGAAGATTGTGTCTTATTCACATATGTTTAGTTACAATTTATATTTTAAGATCATCTTTAGTTGTATCTCTTGATATTTTGATTATTTCTTTCCACTTGTACCTAATCATTGATTCAATCAATGGAACAAGGAATTTCTATTGATATTTATTTTTTGTTATCATTGAGTACTATTGTGACAAATTTAATATAATATACTTAGGTTTAACATATTCCCAGAAATATGTTGTCAGCAACTCTGCTACCACGTATTCTAGGTGAGGGCATTACAGAAATTATGTCACTAATAAAACAATGTTTAAAATATAGCTTGTTTACATTTTTGTACAACTTTTCTATAAAGTATTGTTTAGTTATTATGATTTAAAACATTGTCCGTAATTTTTTACACCTAGTTATGTTATGCTGCCAATACCCACTTTAGTTATTCACTACTATTAAAGCAACTTCCTTTACAATGCATCTATTTGTAAGTGTTATAATTTTCTTATAATAATATATTGATAAATTTCTTAAATCTTGCATGCACTCTTTCTATTTTTATAATATGTATTCCAGTTGTTATTTTAATATAGATATTATTTCTCCTAAATGTCTTCATACATAAGTTATCTCTTCTATAAAGAAACTAATATTAATAAATATATTGTTGCTCAAAAGTATTGGATGCTTGATTAATCCTTTTTAAAGTAATATTGTTTTGTAAAGATTTTATAAACTATGAAAGTTTATATAGATATTATTTAGTGAAAGTTTCCTACATGAAAAATTCTATTAACAATACCATTTTTGTAATTGAATAGATATGTATCTATAATTAAATTGTTCAATAAACTTTAGGAAAGTGTTAGGATGGTTTTCTATTTTCTAGTGACAATATTATTTTCATGTCAGAAATTAGATACAAAATATATTTATCTAGGGTTAGAATGGGTCACGGATCAGGTCAAAGTCCAATATGACCACTGAAAAATGCCTTGTCTTAATTCACCTGTTTCAAGTTCAGACTAAGACGAACTGAACCTATTAGAGCTTATTGGTTAATCAGATAGGGCTTGAACATGTCCAAACCCGTCTAGACGTCCAAAAAAGCCCAACCACCAAAAAGCTGGACCTAGTATCCAATCAATCCTTGCCAAATCCTTCTCCTCTCTCGACTTTCAGTCTCTCAACTTGTCATTTTCTTCCTCTTCTCCTCACCCTCTTCCTCCTTAGAGTAATCAGATCCGGCAAGCTTCTCCAAAAATGGCGACGAGTTTTGTTGCCTAAACTCCCCAACTTTCGCTAGTTATATGGTTGTTCGTTATTTTCAAGATCTCAAGAGATGTGATATTGGCATAATATTTATATATTCGTTATGAATCTCATACCATGATGAGAAGTTCTCGAACGAGTTCTGAAATGCCTTCAAACTCAATGAAAATTTCAATTCATGCTTTCACATAGGTAATTCTTTTATTTTTGAATTTCATATGATTTTTTTTCTGAACTACTTCAATGAATAGTATGTTTATAAAACAAACATGCATTTTAATCGAAATTAATAGTTGAAAAGTTCAATTTAGAAATTTATATCTTACTATATCAATTTTATCTTTTTTACAACACCTAATATTATTTTTATGGAAATGATCTCCACTTTTCAGTAATATCACCAATTTTTAGATAAGTTTAAGAAATAAAAATTAACAAGTACTAATTACAATATGAGATATTTTTATATTTTATTGAAATTCAATTTCATATGTATTTGTGTATTTGTTGTCTAAATTAGAGAAAATGATATTGTTGATAGTTATGTTGGACATTTTAGGACTAATTTAAGTTATCTTTTTTGCAGTAGATGTATAAAGATACTAAAACTGAAAAGAAAATGTCACAAAATTTTTATGCATGGAAAATAGAAGCTCTGATTTTTGGAATCATTTTTGAGTTGAAAAACAAACAAATAGTACATTCAAAACAATATATAAGTATTGTGAAAAACCATTTGTTGACAAGATATAATCGGGACAACATCAAATTGTTTAAAACTCATAAAAACAAATATATGGTTCTTGGTAAATATCCTAGATCAAAGGTGTGATTTTTTTATATTTTTGATGCAGAAGTAGAAAATGCCTAATAATGCTAGTGGTTTGCATAGAACTTTCATTTAAAATTATGTAACATCTATTATTTACTAATTTTGTGAAAGATTGCAGCCTTAATTCACTACAGTTAGTCGCCACACAATTAAAAACAATTGCATAGGCCCCTTTGATAGTTGGCAAAAAAAGTATTCACGAACAGGATTAGATACCCTAGTAGTCCATACCGTAAACGATGAGTGTTTGCCCTTGGTCTACGCGGATTAGGGGCCTAGCTAATGCATGAAACATTTTGCCTAGGGAGTATAGTTGCAAGAACGAAACTCAAAGGAATTGATGGGGGCCTGCACAAGCAGTGAATCATGTGGTTTAATTCGATACAATGCGTAAAACCTTACGAGCCCTTGACATACGAAGAATAAAACATGTCTTTAATGGGATGGTACTGACTTTCATGTAGGTGTTGTACGACTGTCGTCAGCTCATGTTGTGAGATGCTTGGTCAAGTTTTATTATGAGCAAAACCCTCATTTTGTATTGCTGAGACATACGGCGATGGGGAAATGGAAACTGAAGTGAGCCGAGGAGCTGAGTGACGTGCCAACTCCCCTACGTTAACGTCGAGTGCCAGCACATAGCTATGCTTTCATCAATAATTTCACCATTGGGAGCTAACGCCTTTCGAAGCACTTTCACATGTTTTGCAAACTTAATTCGTGTTGCATTACTCGTTCCCTGTGGAGACTTACCTCTCATGACGTCAGACGTATCAATGATCATGGCGATTGTTCTGGCTTGGTTACAATGATGTCGACTTGGCGGCAGAGGAAGACATGGCATTCTGAAAAGGCAAGCCGCCCAGTGGTGTGGTACATAGTGGTTCTTATACGTGCCCCGCTTCAAAATAGATGAAAGACATGCGTGCCACACTCACGGGGGACTACCAGTGAGATACTGGAGGAAGGTGGAGATGACGTCAAGTTTGCATGGCTCTAATGGGCGGGGCCACACACGTGCTACAATGACAATGACAATGGAAAGCAATGGATTTTTCGTAAGGCAGAGAGAATCCAGAAAGATTACCTTAATTTGAGTTGTTCTCTGCAACTCAGGAACATGAAGTTGGAATCGCTATTAATTGCGGATCAGCATGCTGCGGTGAATATGTACCCAGGCCCTGTACACACCTCCCATCACACCCTGGAAATAGGTTTCTCTGAAAGCATCGGACCAACGGATCACCTATGACTTCTGTGTACCACTGGTGTCACAGATGGCTTATGGTGGACTTATTGGTGCATACCACGGTGGGGTCTTCGACTGTGGTAAAGTCGTAACAAGGTAGCCGTAGGGGAACCTGTGGCTAGATTGAATCCTAAGTGATGGAAATGCCCTTGCCTACTTGACTAAACTGACGAACCTGTGATGCAAAGCAACAAATGCATCATGTTGAAAGTTGACATCTTCCTATTTTCTTTGTCATTCATCAATCAAAAATTAAGACAAACCGGACACTACGGCTAGAGTGTAAACACCTGATCCCATTCTGACCTCGATAATCAGAATCGTCTCATGCTATATATACTGAAATTGTTCGGGAGACATAATCAAAGTCCGGTTGTGGAATTCCTTCTTTTCTCTTCTTCATACCATATGTACTAGAACGGCTTTCTTCTGCGGCAGAGAAGGCATATCATGAAGAGAAGCAAAGGAGTGAAGTCATTTTGTGAGTCAGTTAAAATTTCTTGGAGGGGCATAGCGAGTGCCTTTCCTTGTGGTGCAGCTTTTATTCAACAATTTTTTCTTTTCTCACTATCAAATTCTTATACTTTTCCATTTTTTTTGTTTCAATGGTCAAACTTATGTTGTTTTGCTATTCACTATCTCCACCAACATACGAGGGACTGTCGTTGAAAAGAAATTTTTTTGGGGTATAAGAGAAGACAGATCTACGAAAATCTCTCTTCTTTCATTACCTTCCTTTCTATTATCCCATGAATAGGACTATCAAAGCATCATAATGAGCATCTATTGGAGTCGATCATTTCCAAGATCTAATTCTTGAAAATGCTTCCAATCTTCCGTTTTATGCTTAGGTTTAAGGAAGAAATGTTCTTGTTGGATGTAGGACTTGGTGTCCCCAAAATTTGATGCAAGATGAGCTTTCAGGGGTCCCAATCAATCGAGCCACCAGGTTTGAGAATAAGGTGGGACTTTGAATATAGGGGCTAGTCAATCACTGATCAAAAAGCATATTTTGGAGAGATTTTTCATCGATCTAGTGGCTGGTGAATTACTGATCAAAGAACAAGTGATCGCCAGGTTTCATGATTTTGTAGGATCTCTGGATGGGGGATGGCAAACTACTTCTTCTTCCATGAAGATTCATACAAAAGCGAGCTTGGATGGAACTGAAGAAGATTTGGAGAACGAATAAAAATATTCAAGGGTTTCTTCGCCAGAGTAAAAGGTGGTTATTCAGTAGCCCTCGTAGGTTTCATCACTTTTTGTCCATTCTATCCTCGCATAACTAAAGGATAGTGAATGATTGATTCACCCTCCACAGCCTCCACCTTAAAAGGATGAATATTGTGGTGTTATAATAGCGACAGATCAAAGAAGAAATTTCTGAGAAAAAAAGAAAGAGAACATGTTTCTAGCATTCGAAGCCCACCATCAATCCATTCTTTTGTTGAGGATCTAGCACATCATTCCGTCCCTATATTTACATAGCGAAGAAAGGCTCGTGCTCAAATGTGTGGCTGCGGAGCGCCTATTGCTTTTTTCTAGCACAACACTCGAAAATGTTGGGTTGGGACAGCAATGACGACTGCAACTAGGGAGACGAAGAATGGAATTGAAGAAGGCATAATCTGATGATAATAGAATAGAAGACCAACCAACAAGTGAGTGGCAAATTATGTCGAATGGTGACAAAGCCTGACTTTAGGAAATGCAGCTTGAGCCACGAGGTCCCACTGTCTTTTTTTTAAATATTATCGGCGAAGCCTAGCTTTCCTCCCTCTTTTCACTTCCACACACAAAGAGAAAGACGAATTGTATATATGATATTGTGGTTTGCTATCTTCCCGAAGATACCAAGCAGAAGAACAATTGGGCAGTGTATCACCTCCTGAGTGTTATGATGCCTGTAGACAATGGCTTTAGCGAGATACTTTGATTTGATGACAACCTTGTAAATGAATACAACTTCATTCTTTTGCTGCATTCATTCCTTCAACTTGACACGCGTAGAATGGAAGGAAGGGCTGACTCCCCAGCATTTCGTTCAAAAACTTTCGACTTTTGGGCAGTGGACATGTGAATTCCTTTCGATGTTTATCAGGAGGAGGGAAGGACTGAATTAGTAACAAAAATCACAAGATAGAATGAAAATTATTTTTCTTTTCTTCTTCGACGAATATGTAGGCTCTCAAAAGCCATGAAATCTCCCTACCTACAGCCCTTCTTTGAGCTAAATTTACCGGTTGTATTTGTTTTGAAGAGTGGTTTCGAGATCTAGTGGCGGAGGTAAGTTTTGTTCTCGAGCTCCCAGCTAACTCCATATGTTGATTCCTTCTGTTGCGCCTGCCGATTTGATGACTCCAGAAAAAGGTGGCATCGGTTTTTGACTGTCGAGAAAAGGACCGAGGACAATTCCGGGGGAGAATATTTGACAGGCGCCTAGCCTACATAACCAAAAGAAAAGGATCATAGACCAAAGAAAAGATATATATGCTAGCTCGAATGTAGGCTACAATTATGGGGGTTCAGGCTATCAGCTACCTTTCTGACAACCGAAAGTGGAAGGGCATACTCAAAGACAGTGATCAAAGTGGACAGTCTCTGCTGAATGACTAGCTAACATGACATGGTGAATGCTTATTCATAAATATTTTCATCTACTGAAGAAAAAGTAGAGTCTTCAGTCTCATCAAACATTTTTTGTCAGGGCCCAATGCAACGACTTTCGGCAGAGGTGCACTGTAGACATCCAAAAAAAAACAAGAAGAAAAAGAAAAAGAAAAAAATTTTGGGGAATAACCCCGCGGGCTTCCGCTTCCGTTCCGTACTTCGGTTGCATGGTGATCCAAATTTTTAGGGATTAATTACATAGATTTAACCCGGACTCGAGGGAAGAATTTGAGCTGGATTAGAAGCGCTCCTCAATCTATAAAGTTGAGAGCGGAGTTCAGAACAGGGAGATTTTTCTGAGACGGGGGAGTCCAAAAAGGAGAGATCTACGTCTTCTCTAGAGTCTAGAAAAGGAGTTTCAGAGATCAATCTTCATCCCGATTTAGATCGGATCGTCAACGGAGTGCAGAATTAAGACTCCACCCCTGCTAGAAACCACAAAAATAATAAATAAAAATAAATGGACAATGGCTCATCACCTATCAAAAAAATATAAATAAATAAAAAAAGGGTGAAGCATTATCGCCCAAAAAAAGAAAAAAAATTTGACAAGGCGTCGTCGCTAAAAAAAAAAAAATTAGACGTCATCACCAAAAAAAAAATTTGACAAAGTTCTCAAAAAAAATAATAATATAAATATTAAAATTAAAAAAAGGGAACTGTGCAGTGCGGAAGTGCCATCCGCGGGAGTGCTACCCGTGGATTGCCCCCGCAGGATGCACCCACGGAGTGCCAAACAAAAATAAATAAATAAAAATAAATAAAAATAGATAAATAAATAAAAATATAAAATAAAAATAATAATTTTAAAAAATAATAAAAATAAAATCTAAATAATAAAAATATAAAATAAAAAAAATATAATAAATAAAAACTGAAAAAAAAATTAATAAAAATAAATAAAATAAAAAAATAAAAAATATTTAAAATATTAAAAAATAATGATAAAAAAGAAATAAATAATCAACTTTGGCAAAGAACCGAGTGGAAGCCGGCGAGTCGCTCTCCCTCTCTCTCTTCCCTGCGCTGCATCTCATATCAGGCAATAGATGAGATTGCAGAAAAAGACAAGCAGCATTGTCATTATGATCTTCCTTGAGTCGTGCACCCCTGAAAGAGGGTCCATATGTTGCTTCTCGTCCCTTGATTACATTACTTGTAGGAGAAAGAGATCGTCTCTCTAAATTGAGAGCAAATGCAAAAAGCTCAAGAGCTCGAATTGGTTCAGCGTAAATTCATCCAAATGCAAGACTAAGTCGAGACCAAATCAGTGTAAATTGATCCTGAAGAAGCCTGGTGATGATGCTGCCAAAGAGAACCAGAGGGTGAAGTTCATGACAGTGATGGCAACAGCAACAGCAAGAGAAGTTCACCACCTGCTCGACCAAATGCCCCAACACAATGTTGCCTCCTACAATGCCATGTCCAAATATCGGCAATGAGGTTGAAGAGGGCCACAAGCTATTTGATACATTACCAAACAAGGACTCCATCTCTTTGAACACCATGGTCAAAGTCTTTATGCTCAATCAAGAGCGTGTGCAAAGCCGGATGCGAGAATTGAGGCTTTTGTCCATAAAGTGTTGCTACTTATGTACATGGCTTATCGGGAAACCAGCACAGGAAGGAAAATATTTGATGGGATTCACTGACGAACAGCAACATTGTGGGCTGTGATGGTTTCTGGGTATTTTAAAGTGGATCCGAAATTGAGGAAGCCTGATTGATTTTCAACGAAGTACTGGTGAAGGGCAGGAGAATATGCAGTTCTATGATCTCTGGTTATGTGCAAAATAACTGTTTTAAGGAGGCTCTCGCATCATGCTGCTGCCTGCAGTCTACCTTGCTGTTGCTTCAACGGGTCCAAGAAGAAGTTCAATATAGCGAACCCCACCATTTGATGCCATATAAAGCTCAAGATTGTTGACGACCAGAAGCTCTGTGCCTTCAATGACAAGGGGATCTCCCAAGAAGATAACGATGATGCTCTTGGTGAACAGTTCAAGGTTTATGGCTTCAAGATCATGGGTGATTATGACAAGCGGGGATTTCCCATGAAGCAGGGAGTGTTGACTCCTAGACGTGTTCACCTGCTGCTGCGCAAGGGAACCCTTGCTTCTATCAGTATGGAAGGCGCAATGGAGAGCGCAAAAGGAAGTCTGTTCGTGGGTGCATTGTTAGCCCCAACCTATCTGTTTTGAACTTGGACAATGATCTTACTGGCTTGACTAATGTCTAGAAGCCAAGGATGAGGGGACCAAAAAAGGCCTCCAAAATTTGCAAACTGTTCAACCTTTCTAAAGATGATGATGTCCATAGGTATGCCAACACATATCACCGAACTTTAACTAATGTAAAAGGCAAGAAGTGTAGCAAGGCACCAAAAATTCAGAGGTTCGTCAAGACAGCTTCAGTCTCTATCTTAAAAAAAAATCCGAGATGAACACATTGACTGTATGATGCTCAGATAATGTTTTGTAAAAAAAAAAAAGAAGAAAAAAAAAAGAAGAAGAAAAGGAGAAAAAGACGACGGATACAGAGCCACTCGAGATCCTTCACCACCTTCCTTTGCTTTCAGAAGACAAAAATGTGCCTTGTGTCTTTGATCCTTGAAAACAACCACTTGGCCAAACTTGTGGAGTTATCGGACCCATGATTGCCCATAATTAGCAATGAAGGCAGCAAATTGACAAACTAGATACAACAACTCAATTATGTCATTGAGTTCCAGGAAAACCTTGTTCATTATCCAAGGATTCACTTCATGCTCTACGCTCGTGTTTCTCCCATAAAGAGCTCTATTTAGCTGGTAACAAGATCAGCCAGGTAAAAAGCCTTCATCGTCTCCTCAAGCTGAACATTTTGGAGCTACGAGCCAACAAAATCTCTACTGCTACAGGCCTTGGCTAGCTAGCTACTAATCATGCTTCTCTGCAAGCACTTAACTTAGAAGGGAACCCTGCGCAGAGAAACGTGGGAGATGAGCAGCTCAAAAAGTACATCCTCAATCTCGAATTAGTTTCATGCACTAAATGATTTTACATTGGTTTAGCCTCACGTTGTACGTAGGCATGGCCTCGCGTTCTTGCTTTGGGCTTAGCTTGCGTTATATGCAAGGTTCTCTGGTCGTGGGTCTCACCCTCTGTGTAGACCTCATTTGGCTGACCATGGAGTCCAATTACATCCATCTTTATCATGGACTACTTGAAGCTCACGGTTAGTCTGACGCTTCAAATCTCCAATGCAAGGCAGAGCTTAGTATTAGCCTCGCTTTCTGATACTTCTACATGGGTTGAGTCTTAGTTTCACAGTCTTGTAGCAGGCTTAGCCTTGCGATTGCCCATAATTAGCAACGAAGGCAGCAAATTGACAAACTAGATACAACAACTCAATTATGTCATTGAGTTCTAGGCAAACCTTGTCCATTATCAAAGGATTCACTTTATGCTATACGCTCGTGTTTCTCCCTCAAAGAGCTCTATTTAGCTGGTAACAAGATTAGCGAGGTAAAAGGCCTTCATCATCTCCTCAAGCTGAACATCCTGGAGTTGCAAGCCAACAAAATCTCTATTGCTACAGGCCTTGGCTAGCTAGCTACTAATCATGCTTCTCTGCAAGCAATCAACTTAGAAGGGAACCCCGCGCAGAGAAACGTGAGAGATGAGCAGCTCAAGAAGTACCTCCTCAATCTCCTCCCAATTCTTGCTTACTATAACAAGCGCTACATCAACTCAAGCGGCACCAAAGAAATCTCAGACCATCCATTCAAACTCACTTCAAGATCAGAGCAAAAACTCCCTCGAAGAAGATCTCATACATCAGGCCTTCGCAAGTTAGCATAAAGCCAGTCAGATGCAGAGTTATGCCCGCGACTGAAATGCGAGTCTAATTCAGAGTGCAAGACTAAACCAGTGCACGAGTCTAACTCGCGCGAGGTTATTCCAGCGTAAAGTTATTTAGCGCGAGGTTAACTCAAGGTTATGCCAGCGTAAAGTCATCTAGAGGCGAGGCTAAGTCGAGACCAAGCCAGCGTAAATTTATCCAGAAACAAGGTTATGCTCGTGTATGAAACCAGCGTACGATGCATGGCTATGCCAGTATGGATCGCGAGGCTACGCAAGCACAAAAGCGAGGCTAATCTCACAAACTATTGGCCTAGCACAAAAAATACCAAAATATGAGGCTAAGTGTTAGCCTTGCACAGAAGAAAAAGGACACGGGGCTAAGTGTTAATTGTCAAAATGTGAGACTAAGTGTTAGTCTTGCACAGAAAAAACCAAAATGTGAGGCTACGCCCGCATGCAACGCGAGACCAAATCAGTGTAAGATTATTTAAAATGCGAGGCTAAACCCCGTGTACAATGCAAGGTCATGGCAGCATAAATGCGAGGCTAAGCCTACTACAAGACTGTGAAACTAAGACTCAACCCATGTAGAAGTATCAGAACGCGAGACTAATACTAAGCTCTGCCTTGCATTGGAGATTTGAAGCGTCAGACTAACCGTGAGCTTCAAGTAGTCCATGATAAGGATTGAAGTAATTGGACTCCGTGATCAGCCAAATGAGTTCTACACAGAGGGTGAGACCCACGACCAGAGAACCTCGCATATAACGCGAGGAAAGCCCAAAGTAGGAACGCGAGGCCATGCCTGCGTACAACGTGAGGCTAAACCAATGTAAAATCATTTAGTGCATGAAACTAATTCGAGACAAGCCAGCGTGAAGTCGTTAGATACGAGGCCAATTCAAAACTAAACTAGCGTGCATGGTTATACCAGTGCACGAGGCTAAGCCAGCGCACAGAACTCATTTAGAGTACAAAAGTGAACAGAAATGCAAGACTAAGGTTCAACCCTACGTAGCCCACTATAAAAGAAAGACTAATTTATTACTGCATGACAAACTCTGTGGACAGTCAAACAAGTCCTATGCAGGGGGTGAGATCCACATCCAGCCAAACAGGGATACATATGAAGCTAGAATGTAAAGTTATCCTCGCATACAATACGAGGCAAAGCCAGCGTAAAGAACGCGAGGCTAATATCCGTGAACAATGCAAGACTATCTAAAGTAAAGCCAGCAAAAGTACAAAAGCTCCAAAATGCGAGGCTAATTTGTAACCCCGCGTAAAACAGTTGAAATGTAAGGACGCGAGGCTATCTGGCAGCCCGCGTGATTTCCATTATCGGAAGAAGATGCTAACACAAGGCTAACTTGCAGCCTAGCATGAAACCTACGGTACACAAAACCAAGCCAACGTGCATGATTAATACAGCGCGCTAGGCTAATCCCGAGTTTGAAGATGAATCTGAACAGGAGGCTAAGTTCCAGCCTTGCATAAAAAAAAATGCAAGAGCTAAGTTTTAGCCTAGTATGGAAGTGCTATAATGTAAAGATAAGTCTCAACTTTACACAGACTCATCCGAATGAAAGACTAAGACCCAGTCCCGCATAATCTGCCACAAAGATGCATAAGGAATTTGTTACCATATGATAAACTCTATGAAGAGCCAAATGAGATTGACACAGGGGTGAGATGTACAACCAGATAAACTTGCGTATAATGCGAGGTTAAACCCGAAGCAAGAATGCAAGGCTAAACCCCGTGTATAGTACGAGGCCAAGCCAGCGTAAAGTTATTTAAACGCGAGGCTATGCTCACGGCTAAAATGCGAAGCTAACTCTCAGCCTCGTATAAACTTCAAAGAATAAGAAGGCGGTCAATTGAATTACAACGACCATTCAAATGTGGCTCCCACAGGAGGTGGACCCCATGCCAATAAACCTTGTGTGCAATTCAAAGCAAATTCTGCACACAATACAATGCGAAGCCAGCGTAAAGTCATTTAAACGCGAGGCTATGCTCACGGCCAAAATGTAAAACTAACTCTTAGCCCTGCAGAGACTCTAAGAAGCGGAAGGTTAAGGTCTGCGTCAGAAACTTAAGGCGCCAAGCCAACTAGGAGCCTTGCGTAATATTCGATGAAAAAGAAAGTGGCTTGTCGACTTATAATGGGCTCGTAACCAGTCAAATGTTGTCTACTTAGGGGGTGAGACCCATGTCTAGTAAACATTGCAAACAAAACTAAACTCTGTATACAATGCGGCGCTAAGCCAGCGTAAAGTCATTTAAACATGAAGCTATGTCCGCACAGAGTGAAAAGTTATGCTCGCAATTAAAATGCGAACAAAACTAAACTCTGCATACAATGCGACATTAAGCCAGCGTAAAGTCATCTAAACGCGAGGCTAGGTCCATGCGGAGTGCAAAGTTTTGCCCACAACTAAAATGTGAAACTAACTCAGTGTGTAAGGCTAAACCTACAAACAAATACAACCCAGCATATAACGCAAAGTTATACTAGCTCAGTCGCAAGGCTCTGCCAGCTTAAAAGTTGAGGCTAAGCCCGTGGATATAGGGCTAAGCTTACATCTTGAACGCGCAATAACAAATCAAATTGTATCAAGCACAAATCTCTAGAGCACCTTCAGCGAAAAAAATACAAGAAAGAACTTTCAAAATGGACGACTTTGTCTTAGCCATGACGCACAAGACTAAGGGCAAATTTCAGCCAAAGTGGGAGGGCCTATTCGTAGTAGAGACGGTATATCCAAATAGAACATAGCGATTGATCAATCAACACAGTGGTCGAATGATGATACAGATCAACGGAAAATTCCTGAAGAAATGTTATTCATAAGGGAATGAAGTCATCCGATCTCTTTTTCAACACAACAAATAAAGAAATGTTGGTCGTTGCTCAGGTGTAGCTTCGCACCCCAACTTAGGTCATAAAATGAAAATGGATCATTCTCTACGACTATGGATAGAGAAAATGTTTGGCCTGTAAGTCCAAACGAAATCCTCGCTAACCCATCATGCTGGGGTAAAAGCATGATTTGCCAAACACCGTCAAGGCAACGGGAAGAGAATCAGTTTCTCGCTAACCCATCATGCTGGGGGTAAAAAGCATGAACTGCCTAACGCCATCAAGGCAACGGGAAGAGAATAAATTTCTCGCTAACCCATCATGCTGGGGTAAAAAACATGAACTGCCCAACGCCATCAAGACAACAGGAAAGAAAACAAATTTTTCGTCAACCCCATCATGCTGGGGGTAAAAGTATGAATTGCCCAATGCCATCAAGGCAACGCGATGAAAATAAATTTCTCGCCAACCTATCATACTGGGGTAAAAGCATGAGTTGCCCAGTGCCATCAAGGCAATAGGAAGAGAATAAATTTCTCGTCAACCCATCATGCGTGGGTAAAAACATGAGCTGCCCAAAGCTGTTAAAGTAAAGGGAAGAGGAAAAGTTTAGCATTTAAGCCCAAACGAAACTCTCGACAACTCACCATGCTGAGAGAAATAGTATGGCTAGCCCAACTCAAACGGTAATTGGTAAAGACAAATCACTTGCTAAAAATCCTATGACAAATTTGTCACAACAGTATACTTATCCGAATATAAGGATACATCACTGCCCTAAGCTGCTAAGACAAAGAGAAGAGGAAAAGTTTGGCATTTAAGCCCAAACGAAATCCTCGATAATTCACCATACTGAGGGGAATAGCATGGCTAGCCTAACTCAAATAGTAGATGGTAAAGGCAAATCAAACCCGTTGATAGCTGGGGGTTTGCTAAAAATCCTATGATAAATCTATCACAACAGTATCCTTATCCGAATATATGGATACATCACTGCTCTAAGCTGCTAAGGCAAAGGGAAGAGAAAAAGTTTGGCATTTAAGCCCAAATGAAATCCTCAACAACTCACCATGCTAAGGGGAATAGCATGGCTAGTCCAACTCAAACGGTAGTTGATAAGGGCTAATCAAATCCGTTGATACCTGAGGGTTTGCTAAAATCCCTAATCAGATCGATCCCCTGTCAAGTTAAGATTTTACCTCTGATAGTAAAACTTTCCTCATTAATTTTCTCTAGTAGAGCCAGTAAGTCTCTAAAATATTTGTCACATTAAAATCATACCTCTAACACCCGAGTACAAAATCGAATCATTTTTCTCCATGAGATCAAGTCCAATCAAATCTCCTGTCACGTTAAGATTTCACCTCGGACAGCAAGACTTTTCTCGTCACTTTTCTCCAGTAGAACCGGTGACTCTACAAAATATTTGTCACGTTAAAATCATACCTCTGACATCAGAATAAAAAATCGAGTCGATTTTCTCTGTGAGATCAAATCCAATCAAATCCTTATCACGTTAAAATTATACCTCTGACACCCGAATACAAAATCAAATCATTTTTCTCCATGAGATCACATCCAATGAAATATCTAGTCACGTTAAGATTTCACTTCTGACAACAAAACTTTTCTCGTCATTTTTCTCCAGCAGAGCAAGTGACACTTTAAAATATTTGTCAAGTTAAAATCATACCTCTGACATCAGAATTCAAAATCAAATGAGATAAAATCCGATTAAATCTCCTATCATGTTAAGTTTTCACTTCTGACAGAAAAGAAAACTCACACTTCATCAAGTCCAATATTATAACCTCAGATGAACTTGTTTTTGATATCGTTAAGTTAAAAATTACCTCTGACGAAAATCATCTCCCTATCAAGTTAACAGTTACCCTTGATAGTCAAATCCCAAGGCTAAATACGTTAAGCATCACCTCTGTTTAGTTAACCAATTCCTATCATGACCAGATCCTCTGAATAGGTCGAGTTTTGAAACATGTTTAATGACACCTCTGTCTGTTCCTGATCCGTCATACTAGATGTCATTGAACAGTTAGGATTCTAATGAGCACGTTAACATGATACCTCTACTTGACTTCAAATAAGTACGTTAATATCATACCTCTGCTTATCATCTAACGAGCATATTAACATCATACCTCTGCTTGTCACCCATGAGTACGTTAAAATCATACCTCTGCTTATCATCTAATGAGCACGTGAAAATCATACCTCTGCTTGTTATCGAATAAGCATGTTAACATCATACCTTTGCTCATATTCCAGAAGACAGTTAATAGTTACCTCTGTCTATCAAATCTATTACACGTCTATCATGCACTTAGCCTCTAAACGAGATGTCAAAAATATTTTTGCATGTAGACAACAAATTTTCTAAAGCAAAGCTACAAGCAAAGGTTTGGCTCAGCCGCACAGGTACAATAGGCAACATCAAGAAAACTTGCTAGAAGAAATCTCTGATACATCGAAAATGTTCAACAGTATACCTCAAGCAACAAAACAGATGGAAGGTAGTGATTTCAGAATATGGTTCACAATATACCATAAAAATCACGATGAAGACTACAAAGCTAAAATTAAGGAGTCCAAAGTGTTTCGAAATTCGTTACAATTCAATACAGAATTTTGAAAACTTTGGAGGGGGTTATGTAGACATCCAAAAAAAAGAAGAAGAAAAAGAAAAAGAAAAATATTTTTTGGGGGAATAACCCCGCGGGTTGCCACCCGCGGGAATTTCCCGCGGGTTGCACCCGCAGGAGCTCCCTCGGGTTGTAACCCGCGGTAAGCTCCCGCGGGCTTCCACTTCCATTCCGTACTTCGGTTGCATGGTGATCCAGATTTTTAGGGATTAATTACGTAGATTTAACTCGGATTCGAGAGAAGAATTTGAGCCAGATTGGAAGCGCTCCTCAATCTATAAAATTGGGAGCGGAGTTTAGAACAGGGGGATTTTCCAGAGACGGGGGAGTCCAAAAAGGAGAAATCTACGTCTTCTCCAGAGTCCAGAAAAAGAGTTCCAGAGATCAATCTTCATCCCGATCCAGATCGAATCGTCAACAGAGTGCATAATCAAGACTCCACCGCTGCTAGAACCCACAAAAGGAAAGGAGAAGCGAAATCAATTGATCCCCATTCTTGTAATCTCGATTTTCTATTTGTAATTTTTCTTTTATTGCTGTAATTCCAAAGTAAATTGGCAATATAAAGAAAAATACAATTTTTCGGGCATACATGCACACATACACCACTCGTATTGGGAAGCAACCAGATCTCTTGTGGATTGAAAGTCAGTCAGCGGATGGAACAATCCAAGCAAGCATGCATGTCATATGCCTCAACAATCGCTCCCTTCCCCTGCTGAGTTGGTTCCTTCCTTCCCCTTTGACTATTTATACTTTTGCTGCTTCATTCCCTAATGGAAGGAACTCCCGCATCCTATTGTTGATAGCTTATGGCGGATTTAAAGGCTCTCTATTGAGATTGCATCAACGAAAGATGCCAACTCAGAATCAACTGGCCCATCTGACCCTTTTCTATCCATTGATTTGTTGTGAGCTTTAGATCTGTAGGATAGAGAAGGAGTTCCCACCTCATATCCTCATGCATAGGGATTCCCCACTCCTTTCCCCCAATACATCTTCAGAGAGAGTTGGCTCCTACACTCTGATCGTAAGCTTGGAGGTTGTCAGGTCGTCAAAAAGGGCTCCGTTTTCTATATTGGGACTAATTTTAGCTATTGCTTCCCTATTCCTGACTGGCCTACGTTGTAATGCTCTCGTTTTTTAGTTGCTTTCCGAAACGGAGGATACTACTTAAAATTTGCACTACGTTACCTAACAGTCACAGGATTTTGGAATAACCGTAACTATTGCCATAATCAAATCGATAAATAACACGTCTAAAATTGAAAGGATTTCATTTATATAAAGAGTTAGTTATGTAAAGTGGCACACTGCTTTGAATATGAACACAAAAGAAAAAAGTGTTAAAACAAAAGGAAATATAAACAAATATATATAAAGGGTCTCTAAAAGGTATTTCACTTGCCTACTTTCGCTTGGTCTGATCAATGAAATACAAGTCTTCGGTTGGAACTGGCTCTCTTTCTTCATTTTCTAAACCTGGGTTCAGAACCCAGGCGATTAAACACTGCAAGTAACACAAGAAAGATATATGTGTACTATCATAGTACTGAAGATAAAGTATGCAATTAAATTATAATAGTGTTAAAAGTGTTACGTGAATAATAAAAAATAGAATAAGCAAGACTATGCATGCCATTTGTAATAGCAAGTAAATATCTTGTAAAGAAGTCAAGTCTAGGTCAAGTCCTTGTTAGTATTTGAAACCAAATAATGGATAAAATAGTGCGTAATTTTTCGTATTGTACAAGTGCCCGTACATACCAGGGACCCGATCTCAAACTCGAACCATGACACACCGATAGGTGTTCAAAACAAACTCCGTACTGTGAAACAGTAATGAACATCAACCTTATGGTGACTCGTGTATCAAACTGTGGCTCAGTACCATACAGTACTGCTGCAGTAAAAATCCTCAGCATCTCAATCGAGAAGTTGGTCAACAAGATTCTTATACAATACAGTTCTTATTCATCATGTAGCTTTTTCAGTCTTCATATCAATGATACATGATATACATGAATTAATGAGAACACGTAACTTGTCAAGTCAAACTGTATACATGTCCTTATCACGAGAAACAAGAATTCAGGAATCAAGATTCAAGATCATGTACACACGTATCACAAGGATACTTCATGTCATGTAATCAAAATACAAGAAGTTTTTTATCATGTTCCCATGAATGATCATGCTTATCATGTATTAATTATTCAATTAATTCATGTAAACATGTCATGTATTGGATTCAAGTGTACATATACCATGAATTACATGTCATATATCACATAAACTGCATAATTCATGAATAATCATATAATACGCTATATCATTAACAATTATCACATGCCACGCATCGTTTTATCCATCGTATAGTTTTTTCCATTCTGGGTTCATAATACATTATGCACATGACTCATAAATATCATAACATGATTTATTTTATTTTATATCTGCTTGTTTATTTT
Source organism: Dracaena cambodiana (assembly GCA_036321105.1). Classification (NCBI taxonomy): domain Eukaryota; kingdom Viridiplantae; phylum Streptophyta; class Magnoliopsida; order Asparagales; family Asparagaceae; genus Dracaena; species Dracaena cambodiana. The sequence continues at coordinate 14,564,680 of JAYEPQ010000018.1, forward strand.
TCATTCCCTTGCTTTTAATTTTTTTTCAATTCATGTTAACACGTTTACATCTCCACGACTGCATATGATATGTAGTATTATAACACATGATTTGTAACGTCAAGTACATGACTTGTAGCATAATGAATTAGATATCCATGTCATCTTAATAACATTAGTGCCCAATTATATCACAATATATTTTATCAAAATCGATTCTATAATCTGTGTAATTTTCAATACCAATCAATAGCCCAATTTGCGAACCAAGTGCATCATGTAATAATACTGCATATTTATTTATTAAGCCCACTGCATTATTATTCATAAGGCCCAATGTATTTTATTATTTAGGCCTACAACATTATTATTCATAAGGCCCAATGTTTTTTATTATTTAGCTTACTGCATTATTATTTATAAGGCCCACTATATTTGTATTAGCTAATACATTTTAAGTGTTATGTATTTATTAGCTATTAATAGAATAGACCATTGTATTTGTATTAGCTAATACACGTTAAGGCCCACTTCATAAGGCCCACTGTATTAAAACTTTTTTCTTTCATTGAGCTAGGCCAGGCTGAGTTCCTCTTCTTTTTTTTCTCTTTTTCTTTTTCTTTTCCGATCCAAGCCCACGAATCACTATTTTTTTCTTTTTCTTTTTCTTTCTTTTACTGGGTTGGGTCAAGCCGAGTTCCCCTTTTTTCTTACTTTTTCTTTTTCTTTTTCTTTCTCTTCTCTCGGCCCAACCAACGCACTCCCTCTCCTTTTCTTCTTCTCTCTTTTTCTCTCTTTCTTCTTCTTCTCTATTTTTCTCTCTTTTCTCTCTTTTTCTTTCTTTCACCCCTCTATTGCATGCACAGTTTCAAGCCCATGCAAAATCTCTTTCTCAAACCCATGCAAGTTATTTTTGCATGGTGGAAATTTATTTTCCATACGTACAAAATAAGCAAATATCACCATATTTATATGAATTAAATTTGACTCACTATTCTGATTCAGTTCTCAATATCAATCAATAGATTAAAATGTGAACCAAGCATTTTTGCAAAATAAATCACGTATACAAATATAAATTAAATAAAGAAATGAACGAAAGATATAGCAGTGTTACTTTTCTCGGCTTGATCTCGAATCCTCAGTTTGATTTGATTTTCTTTCTTTTTTCTCTCTTTTTTTTTCTTTTTCTCTCTCTCTTTCTCTTTTTCTCTCAGGATTTCTGTTCTTTCCCTGGTTTTGGCGGGAGACAGAGGAGAAGAGAGGGTGTTATGTTTTTCCTTCCTCTCTCCCCCTTTTTTTGTTCTTTCCTCTTTTGCCCTTAACACCTCACCATCAAATATTTCCTTCCATGTGACACCTCATGAAATCCTATGCCACCTCAATCTTCGTGGAGACAATGCATCACCCAAACAAAAGTGAGGGGCGCCCTTAGGAATTCGTTTTAGTAACAGGATGTGTACTAAGTAATTTCTAATTTATTTAATATTTTATTATTTACGACTTTGATAAATATTTTCTAAATACTATCAAATTTATGTAGGACGTACTACTCAACAAGAGGAGTGCTGAAAAATTATCTTTTTGTCATTTTGGTGTTCGGAATAAATGAACCAAAATTTTGAAATAATTAGAAGGATAATTTTAATATTATTAAATTAGCAATTTTGGAAGTATTTTTCGGCCTCGTAAGGAAAATTTCTAAAAATTCTAAATATTAGAAAACTAATTATCGCAAAGACCGCATATCATTTGGAGTTATGATTTTAAGTTATACCCACAGAAGTTTATTTCGGTGTCCAAAATTGACTTCGGTAAACTTATTCGGCATGATCAGACTCAAAAGAGGGATGCAAATTGCTCGAATTTTGGGATATTACATCCTATCCACTTAACAAAAGAATTTTATGCTCGAAATTCAAAATTGGAAGATATGCCACTATATGGATATTACTGATAAAAATAAATTCAATTAGCGTACCTTATCATGAGAAAAAATATGGGTATTTTATCCTGATGCCTTTCTCAAATTTTCAAATAGAATTTCTCGGTGATTGTACATCATATGAAATAAGAACTAATGATATTACTTGATTTTCAAGACATTCTCCCGTTTGTTAATAATTATTCCAGGTCGCTTTCCATATTTTAGGCCTGATCACAAATCCATTTTTGATAGATCCACTACTTTCTTCTTTTTTTCAAGTGTTTTCTCAACTATGATACATGAAATACATTACAAACGATTTCCGTCTTTGGAAGGAATGATAATGGATAGGGAAGATTTTTAATTTGTTCTCGAAATTTTATTTAGGTGAAGGAACGCTAAAGCAAAATAGAGTTTAATCATGAATAGCTACTATCAACTTGGAGTGTCACACCATCCTGATTAAGTAATGGGTAAGATACAAATGATAAATATTTTTGTAGAGTCTATTCCCAAGGTCCTATTACATGTTGTAATAGACTCTAGAAGTGAAAATAAATCTAAACTATTACAATACCGATGTAACAAGACTATGAATGCTAGGGATATAAGATAAGAAATGAATTCATGACTAGTTACAGATTTCAATCATACAGAACGATCTTATCGAGCGACTGTAATTACTAGCGCCAGAGAATATATCTCTATAATTGCCTCGCCGACTCAATAAGACTTGCGATATACAAAAGGGTCAAGACATGAATCATATTATGATAGTGTTTAGATAGAAGATACAAAATATCGAATGGGAATGATAAATAAAAGTAATAGAATAAGACGATCATTTGGGAAGATAAACTTAACTTGAGTAATAAGATATAATGTCATGTTCTGCCTTGATAAAAATTGTCTTCTTTAAGTATAGTCCATTATCATGTCCTTTATTACTTTCAACTTAACTAATTCTACAAAAAAAAATTAGTCTTCTAAAATCTCTTTATATCCTTACATTCACCCTTCCGCAAGTTGTTATTTATCACCTAACTTATTTGCCTAGTTAATCTCGTCAGTTATGCTTACTCTGCCAAGCCTACCAATATCGATTATTGTAATTCATCAATATTTATATCTCCCCAATCTTAAAAAAATACAAGCATAACATTATATTTCCGTTTTTTAGGAAACTTAAGGACAAGTTCCAAATTCAACGACTCTTCCATTATGTGTCAATACACATCTCAATCTTTGACTTAAAACATCACTATAAATCTTCATGCCTCCAGGATTGTCTGGAAGTAGATGATACGGTTGTTATTGTTAGCTTTCATTTCAATTCTTCAAATATTTTGTGACATCCTTCCTCCAGCAACATTCCACAATTTTTCTATTCTGTTTATTTAAAGTGATACAATTTTACAAGATCCTATATAAATGTTCAATAATATCCAGCTATCCTAGAAAATTATGAATCTTCCACACTGGTTTCGGTACATACCAATCCATCATAACTCCTATCTCTTTGGTGTCGGCTGATACACCATCTCCAAAACTATATAACCGGGACCACAAATTTATCCAACCAAATTTCACATTTGTTTAATTTTTTATATAACTTCTGCTCTCTAGAAGTCTGCAAAATTATCTTCAAATACTCAACATATTCTTCTTTGTTATTAGAGTAAATTAATACATTCTCAATAAATACCACCACAAATTTATCTAGATTCTGAGCAATATTATGGTTCATCAAATTTATAAATACTGTTGGAGTATTAGTCACTTGAAACGGCATCACCAATTATTCATAGTGACCATACCTGGTTCTAAATGCAGTTTTTGGAATATCTTCTGTTCGGACCCTTACTTGATGGAATATAGAATGAAGATCTATTCTCGAGAATACTTTTGCTCCTTCAATTGATCAAACAAATCTGTTATCCTCAGTAATGGGTATTTATTTTTGATTATTACTACATTCAAATAGTTCACACACAATTTTCGACTCCCATCTTTCTTTCCTGCTAATAATATCAGAGCTCCCCAAGATGATACACTAGGTCTCACAAAATTCAACTTCAATAGTTTATCTATTTGTCTCTTAATTTTTTCTAATTATGCAACTCCCATTCGATAAGGTGGTTTACAAACTGGTTCAATTATAGGAATAATATCAATAATAAATTCTACTGTTCTTATTAGTGGTAGTCCAAGTATCTTTTAAGAAAATATATCTAGAATTCAAATACTATCGGGATCATTTCATTTTTTTTTATTCTTTTTTTTCTGCTTCCGTATCTTCTAAAACTCCTCTATTTGGGAATACCTTAGATTCTACTAGTTCTAAGGATTAATTTCCACCAACAAAATCTACTCTAGACAATCACAAATATGAAATATTACTTTTCTTTTATTACAATTTATCACCACATGGCAATCTATACTTAGAATAACATCATATCCCCTTCCATTCATAATTAGCAAGTTGGCATAAAATTCTCTACCATTAATCATTAAGAGACATATTGATCGAAGAGGGGATTGATATCATTTTGTGACAGTACAGATAGGAATCAATAAAAGAAATTCAAGATAGATATCTCCAACAAATAGGAAACAATAGAACATGTATGATACTAGATTAGATAGATGTCAAAGAATGAGGAACAATTATCAAGAATAAGTCACAGAAATGTTCTTATGTGGCAGTAGGTATATGGTCTTCCATCTAAACCTAGGCTCTCATACCACCATGTAATGCCCCCGTTTTTCAGCTGCTTCCCGAAACGGAGGATGCTATTTAAAATTTACACTACGTTACCCAACAGTAACAGGATCTTTAAATAAGTATAACTACTGCCACAATCAGATCGATAAATAACATGTCTGAAACTGAAAGGATTTCATTTATACAAAAAGTTAGTTATATAAAGTGGCACACTGCTCTGAATATGAAAACAAAAGAGAAAATCAATGTCCAAACAAAAAGAAATATAAACAAATATATACAAAGAGTCTCTAAAAGGTATTTTATTTGCCTACTGTCGCTTGGTCTGGTCAATGAAATGCGGGTCTTCGGTTGGAACTCGCTCTCCTTCTTCGTTTTCTAAACCTGGGTTCAAAACCCAGGAGATTAAACCCATCAAGTAATACAAGAAAATTATATATGTACCATCATAGTACTGAAGATAAAGTATGCAATTAAATCGTGATAGTGTTAAAAGTGTTACGTGAATAATGAAAAATAGAATAAGTAAGACTATACATGTCATTTACAATAGCAAATAAATATCTGGTAAAAATGTCAAGTTTAGGTCAAGTCCTTGTTAGCATTTGAAACCAAATAATGGATAAGATAGCACGTAATTTTTCTTATTGTACAATTGCCCATACATACTTGAGACCCGGCCTCAAACCCATGGCACTGACCATAACAAACCGCTAGGTGTTCAAGAAAAATCCCGTGCTGTGAAACAGTAATTAACATCACTTTTATAGTAACTCATATATCAAACTTTAGCTCAGTACCATACAGTACTGCTGCAGAAAAGTCACCAATATTTCAATCGAGAAGTTAGCCAACAAGATTTTTATATAATACGGTTCTTATTCATCATGTAGTTTTTCCAGTTCACATATCTATGATACACGATATACATGAATTAATGGGAACACGTAGCTTGTCAAGTCAAACTGTATACATATCTTTATCACGAGAAACAAAAATTAAGGAATCAAGATTCAAGATCATGTACACACGTATCACAAGGATATTTCATGTCATGTAATCAAAATACAAGAAACTTATTGTCATGTTCTCATAAATAATCATGCTTATCATGTATTAAGTATTAAATTAATTCATGTAAACATGCCATGTATTGGATTCGAGTGTATATATATACCATGAATTACGTGTCATGTATCACATAAACTGCACAATTCATGCAAGAATCATATAATACACTATATCATTAACAATTATCACATGCCACGCATCATTTTATCCATCGTATAGTTTTTCCTACTCTGGCTTCATAATACATTATGCACATGACTCATAAACATCATAACATGATTTATTTTATTTTATATCTGTTTGTTTATTTTTCTTTCCTTTTCTTTAATTATTTTTCAATTCATGTTAACATGCGTGCATCTCCACGACTGTATATAATATGTAGTATCATAACACATGATTTGTAACGTCAAGTACATGACTTGTAGTATAATGAATTAGATATCTGTATTATCTTAATAACATTTGTGCCCAATTATATTACAATATATTTTATCAAAATTGATTCAATAATTTGGTTCAATTCTCAATACCAATCAATAGTCCAATTTGCGAACCAAGTGTATCATGTAATAATATTGCATATTTATTTATTAAGCCTACTATATTATTAATCATAAGGTCCAATGTATTTTGTTATTTAGGTCTACTGCATTATTATTCATAAGACCCAATGTATTTTATTATTTAGGCCTACTGCATTATTATTCATAAGGCCCACTGTATTTGTATTAGCTAATACATTTTAAGCGTTATGTATTATTAGCTATTAATAGAATAGACCTTTGTATTTGTATTAGCTAATACACTTTAAAGCTCAATACTTAAGGCCCACTGTATTATATATTTTTTTCTTTTATTGGGCTTGGCGAGGCCTAGTTCCTCTTCCTTTTTTTATTCTTTTTCTTTTTCGGTTCAAGCCCACAAATTCTTTTCCGGTCCAAGCTCATTAAACCCACTAATCACTATTTTTTTTCTTTTTCTTCTTTTTACTTGGCGGCCAAGCACTATTCCTTCTTTTTTTTTTCCTCTTTTTCTTTTTCTTTTTCTTTCTCTTCTCTCGGCCTAGCCTATGCACTTCCTCTCCTTTCTTCTTCTCTCTTTCTTTTCTTCTTCACAGTTTTTCTTTCTTTCTCCCCTTCGTTGCATGCACAGTTTTAAGCCCATGCAAAATCTCTCTCTCAAACCCATGCAAGTTATTTTTTCATGGTGGAAATTTATTTTCCATACGGAAACTCTTTTTTTATCCAAAAATAAGCAAATATCACCATATTTATATGTATGAAATTTGACCCACTATTCTGGTTCAGTTCTCAATATCAATCAATAGATTAAAATGTGAACCAAGCATTTTTGCAAAATAAATCACGTATACAAATATAAATTAAATAAAGAAACGAACAAAAGATATAGCAGTGTTATTTTCCTCGGCTTGATCTCAAATTCTCGGTTCGATTTGATTTTCTTTCTTTGTTCTCTCTTTTTTTTTATCTCTCTCTCTCTCTCTCTTTTTCTCTTGGGATTTCTATTCTTTCCTTGGTTTTGGCGAGAGACAGAGGAGAAGAGAGCGTGTTATGTTTTTCTTTCCTCTCTCCCCCACTTTTTTTTCTTTCCACTTTTGCCCTTAACACCTCACCACCAAATATTTCCCTCCATGTGACACCTCATGATACCCTATGCCACCTCAATCTTGGTGGAGACAACGCATCACCCAAACAAAAGTGAGGGGTACCCTTAGGAATTTGTTTTAGTAATAGGGTGTGTACTAAGTAATTTCTAATTTATTTAATATTTTATTATTTATAGCTTCTTTAAACGTTTTTCAAATACTACCAAATTTATGTAGGACGCAGTACTGAACAAGAGGAGTGCTAGAAAATTATCTATTTGTTATTTCGGTATCTGAAATAAATGAACCGAAATTTTTAAATAATTAGAAGGATAATTTTAATATTATTAAATTAGGAATATTGGAAGTATTTTTTGGCCTCATAAGGAAAATTTCTAAAAATTCTAAATATTAGATAACTAATTATCGAGAAGACCTAGTGTTATTTGGAATTACGAATTTTAAGTTACGCCCACCGAAGTTTATTTCGGTATCCAAAATTGATTTTGGTAATCTTATTCGGCATGATCGGACTCAAAAGAGAGATACCAGTAGCTCAAATTTTGGGATACTACATATGTTCTTTTAGTTTCTGAGCTCTCAATACCCTTTTCTTTTTTTGATCGAACTCGGAATGATGCTTCCTAAAGTGAGTATCAACTATAGATCTTTGACGAAGACCCGTGCCCCCTCTCGTTGAGGAAAATAACGGATTTCGTGACCAAGAGGACTGACAGGTTTAGTTCAAATGATCAGTGAGACCACACGACGAAGACATGATTGAAATCATTGCTCAGACTGTATTATCAGACTTCAGTTACGAACGAAAAGACCAAGCAACAATGGACGGAAAGGGAACAACTCTTCCTATTTTTGGATTTTGAGTGAGTGAGTCTATAAATAAAATGACAGTTTGTTGTCGAAGTACGGTACAGATATAGAGCCATGAACTTTCGAACCAAACTCAAGTCTTCTAGCCTTGTGAGCAGGCTAGTTGAGAGAGAAGAAGTTTCTCGCTTGACGTGAACTACGAGGGTCAGTCTCTCATTTAGGAGATCAGCTCAAGTAAAGATCTTCCTATTTAGGATTGGAGCGGCAGTACTAACATAGATAGAGTCTTTTGGAGCTTTCTACCATCGATTTAGGGTAGGGGAAGAGGTAAACCCTATTGCCACTAGCGAATATAGAATCAGACTGAGGAGAAGGGTTTTTGGGGAAAGCTCCATCACTTTCGACCAAATACAGTTTGATTTTATTGTTGGGGTATTTACAAGTCTATCCCTTAAGTCTTTATAGATTATAATTTAGTCCCCCAAATCTTCATATTTAGTATTTAGTTCTCCAAATCCTTTAAATTACTATAATTTAGTCTCCCAGTTTATATTTTGGCCCGATTTTTCCGTTTTACCCCTGATTTGCTTCACTTAATTCCCATTCCCTCTTCCTCTTCTCTTCTTAGTTCTTATTGGGTTCCCCCTTCTTCTTCTCTCTCTATTCATTTATTGGGTTCTCCCTCTCTATATTGAGAACAAATGTATTATTCTCCACTAAATGTATTAAATATAGAAATGAATTTATCCAATATAGAGAGGGAGAACCCAATAAATAAATTTATATTAAGACTTAAAGGTTTAATACATTTAGTGGAGAATAATACATTTGGTTTCAATTTAGAGAGAGAGAACCCAATAAATGAATAAAGAGAGAGAAGAGAAGATTAAGGGGAAAACTCAATAAGAACTAAAAAGAGAGGTGAAAGAGAGGAGGGGAATTAAGTGGAGGAAATCAGGGGTAAAACGAAAAAATCGAGCCAAAATATAAACTAGGAGATTAAATTATAGTAATTTAAACGATTTGGGGGACTAAATCCTAAATATGAAGATTTGGGGGACTAAATTATAATTTATAAAGATTTAAGGGACAGATCTGTAAATACCCCTTTATTATTTTCATCGAGGTCCGTTGCTCTGATTGTCTGAATTGATTCTGAATCGGATGCTCTATCTTCCTTCCCCTTTTTCGTCAGTGAGAACATATTCGGGAGATTTAGACGACCTTAGAAGAAACCGACAGTCAGTGAGGAAGGTTACTGGCCCAGGCAAAATCTCAAAAGTAGATCTATGCTGAATTGAATCGCAAACTCTTTGGTTGCAGTTTAAAAAAAAATGACTGGTGAATTGTCCATGCCATAGAAGGCGAAATTCATTGTGGAAGAGATCCACTCCCATTCTAACTGATGTCGAAGACTAGTCGATCACTTTTAACCCTAACGATGAAGGAAGCAAGAGCACACTACTCTACAAAGATTTAAAGTATATTGCAAAAGAAGGGCTGAAAGTCAATCACAACTTAATTTCTCAAGCTATGGGGCTACCTTATGTGGTTGATGAGTGTAATAGCTTCCCAATGCATGCATGATTGACTAGATATCAAGCTGACCATATAGGGATGGAAAGAAGCCATGTTTTGGCTCGACCTACAGTGGGAAGAATAGCTAGGGGATTCCATCGAGTGTCAGGCTGCACATCTACACGGATTCCGTTTAAAGCCTCTTTGCTAAGTTGAAGAGCAGAAAAATGCACTGGAGTGCATCGTGATGAAATCGACGAAAAACTATTGAAATCGAGGAAAGCAGCTAGCCCCTTTCTCATAATCGTCAATTCTCTGTAGGTAGGTTATACTTTTTTCTGAAGCATAGATGATATCAGATATTAAAATCCTGCCTCCACAGAAGATCATCGATCATACATTTTTGCCTTAGCCACCATTGAGGAAGAGGGATTTTGACTTGCCTTAGACCACTATTGAGGAAGAGAGACTCATAGCACATACGATCCGTCAACTCATAGTACAGATGATTCATCACCCGTGCAAGTGGAAAGAGTACCTGTTGTTAACAAAACAGAGTCTCAGACATTGGTAGCACAGGTCTCGATAAAGTCAATTCTTGTATTTTCAGGTAGAGCACCAATCAAAGACCTAGAGGCCTATGAAATTCATGTTTTCACTTGATGAAAGATGGTTACTTTGCGAGGATGTCATTAATCAGCCAATGCCAAAGCAACAGATCCCACATCAAACCTTCCTGCTAGACCTCTTTTGAGAAACATACTCCAGTAGTTCTTTCTATTCATCTTCTCTCTAATCAAACACTATTCTCTCCCGCCCATCTATTCTGACTCACTATTCTATAAGTGAAGTTCGAATTGTCATTCCTTTTTTTTCCATTCGTTGTCTTTCTTGGCTATGCTTCCTTTCCTACAACTATCCATACTGGCTTAGACCGGTCATCCTGGCCTCTCGCTCAGTCCTTATCAAAACTCTAGAGCGGAGTCTTCCTTAGGAATTTTCCTTAGTACGTATGCTCTGCCCTCCCAGTTCAGCTAGATCCATAGACCGACTTGCTATTAATGGTCCTTCCCTTCAGTAAAGCACATCCACATCCACATAAGTGAAAAACAAAAGACTCTGCTCTCCTATCTTCTGACAGAGGATAGAATCTTTGGTCAGTTCATTACATTATGGTGCAAAGCGACAGATATTGATTCAAATATAGTGATGGTGGAACTTTACGATCCTGTCCTGCAGGCTAGTAGCGGTTTTCAAAGGTTGGGGGGAAGCAAAGCTTGAAGTATGTAGGCAGTGTGGGAGTACTTGCTGGAAGAATGAAGGAGGCAAGCTGACTCGACTATAAAGACTACAATATGACGTTATGAGCAATAGCGAAGGCTCTCCCATTCCAATTGGTAGGCCCTCCCTTGGTCACAAACAGGGCCGACTAGGAGGCGTGAGTGAAATGTCGATTTGGTATGCCGTCCTCCACATTATAGTCCTCCTAGAATCAACGAGCATTTTGTCTGAATACATCCTGTCTTTTCATTGTCTGCAGTCCTATGCATAGTTAGCACTATAGCCCCAATCTAGGTACAAATAAAATCAGACTAGGAACCAAAAACCAGACGAAATATTACGTATAAAGTAAATCACCTAATGTTTCCAACTCCGTCCAACTTCGTGCCTTTCTGACATAAACCATATATCTCAGAGAGGTCGTATTTCTGTGCATTGGTAGTAATGAAATGGTTTCATTATCTAAAATGAAGAACATTTCCCACCAAAAGATCAGTCCAATAATACCACTCACTAGTAAATAGTGCAAGACTTCTTCGTGAATCTCTGTTATTTGAATATTGAACATCATAACCATGAATAGGAATGAAATGACAATAGCTCCTATATGAACTACTAGGGAAATCATAGAGGAGAAGTAAAAACTAACAAAAGAAGCAAACCAGAAGTGTCGTGAATGATTGGGATGGAAAACAAAATAGAATGTACCAAATTTTTTGCATGCACAACCATCAAACCAGAGACCAAAGTAGGGCTCAATGAAATAGAAAGTATCATGGTATGTTGTCCTTCCCTAAAATGGAACGTCGAATGCATCTTCTTGCTCTAGCATTCGATGTTGATCTATTACTACCGGATAAAGTAGTTGTTCATATTTCATTTTCTTCTTCTAACACACAAGATATATAGTCGAAGAAAGCTCTCAGTGAGTTACTTATCGTATCTCATATTTCTCTCGATGCCGAGAATTGTCGGATGTGTTTGGGTCGATCAGAGGTTCGGCTTGCTTCTTCCCCACTCAGCAAACTCTAGCATTAGAGCCTATGTGCTCCCACATGCCCGACGAAAGCACATGCCCGACGACAAATAAGCTACGGATTAAGCTGACACGCGATGGTTCTGAAAGAAAGAACAAGCAATGGCTTTCACCATTGCTCTATGCACAGCCATTTTGAGGCGTTAGCCCTGTAGTCTTTCACCTAAAAGAAGACATAGGAGCATTGAGTACTGACCCCTCTGGGGGGTCCCAGGTTGCTTTGGCGCACCCCACCCTAACATGAGAGTATTACCTTTTCATCCTATGCTTGCTGCTTGTTGATTGCTGTGTTAAAAAATAACACGAAGCAGGATATGAGTAGATGTTGTTGGTCAAAAATAAAACATCTCTCATTCACAATGGAATGGAATAGAACGGAATGGTCTCGCTCGATGCTTTTCTTTTATGTATTTTCATATTCAGAGTTCCTTCAAAGTTTGTCGAAACTTCAAAACTCAAAACCCAACCTAGAAAAGAATGCTACAATGTTCGAAATTATCAACTTAACATGCCCACTACTTCATCTACCAAAATCATTGGGTGGATCGGAGGTATTTTAGTATTAAACCAACTCATGATCCTCAGTCTATAAAGCATGGAGCAGTTAGAGGGATGAAAGGATCACCTTCTCCTGCTTGCGTCGATTGGAATCGTAACTCGAAGGGATGAAGTGCCACTGGAATTAATCGTCAGTAGTAGAAACTTGGAGAGACAGATAGAGAGAGGACTCTCTCATACTTGCAAACTTTTAGGATAAGAAGCCGTCATTTTTGGCAGGAATAGTTTCCTCCCTTTGGTCGCCATCTATTGCCCCTTAGTAGATAGAGTCCACGTCAGCGAATTGGCAAGACGCAAAGATCGATTGATCAATATGCAGGTAGAGAGTGGATGGTTGAGCGCCACCCCCGTCGTCCTGTCCTGGAAGCTCTCCTGTTGGGAAGTAAACGGGATTGCTATTGTCACCCTTCTCTCGGTGTATATGAAAATGAGAAAGTGACTGACCTTTTTTTTCCTTTCAGTCATAGGTTGGTTGGTCCATAGAATGAGTGTCAGCTTCCATCAAGGTAGTTCTTCCTCAATAGCTCAGTGGTAGAGTGGTCAGCTGTTAACTAACTGGTCATAGGTTTGAATCCTACTTGGGGTGAGTTTTTGTTTTCTGAATTCAAATTTTGTTTGATAGCTTTTCTGACTTGGCGCCTGCTGTTCTCCTTTTTTTGGTCAAAAGACACAGCAGAATTTTCAAAGGGGACATCAAAGTAGTATCTTCCTCCGTCAGAAGAACTTTGTGTCCACTAGAGTAAATCAAAGAACAAATAACAAAAAAGGGTGACTTTTTTATGGATGTGGTCCAATGGCTAAAGCTCTGCTAGCTTCTTGTAGACTGACAATCTCCGATACGAACCATAAACCTCCTAGGGCTGGGTGGGATGGTAGACTTTTTCTTCACCAAGGGGGCAACGAAGTCCTTGTTACTCCGCAAGGGGGAAGGCGGATCTCCACTCATTCATTGACGTGCTGCAGTGAGACGTGACCCACAACAAACGAAGTGGGTGGAGGGAGACCAAAGAAAGAAGAATTGTATTGAATGCTACACCGGGATCAGCAGCTTCTAGTTTTGCGAAGACAAAATGGGTCGGGTAGGTGCCCGAAGGAAAGAGGATTGAGTGGGGAAAATGAGGTTCGAATTCGTGACTTCAGGCATGACAGACCAACACTTTAACCGATAGAGCTATTTCCCCCTTTCATCACTACTATCGATTCCAAAGTCACCTACCTTTCACCTTTGTCACTATACAAAAGTAACTGTACAACAGAATGTCGTTCGCCTTTGGTACTCTTTTTCTTTAAGTTGTACGACAAAAAAATGGCTCTACTCATGATGACTCAAATGGGGCTCTGCACTCGAGATGCTATCAATTCCATTGGCGCTACATTCGCCTTCAGTTGACAAAAGCGATAACATAGCACTGGAGCCTGCGGAGAACTTTTGTTTGTTTGCCTTCTATCTAAGAGTCCTACTGACCTGCCGGTGAATAGCCGATTACTTAAAAAGCAATAAGACGTAGTGAAAAAGTACCAAAACAACTGAAACCTACATCCCACTATGTGACGGGTTCCCTGTTCCTATAAACCGTCGAGTGATGAGGTATTCCATCGGCTTGTAGCTACAGAACAATTGCAAGAAATTCCATCACCATTGAATCTCTTGATAGGGTCAACCACACCGACAGTGGAAAGGCTACAGAATGACGCTCTTTGTGGGCTTGTTGGTTCTATTGAAATACTGAATCAAGTGAAGCCATCTTGCATAACAATCTCCTAGGTCGCCAATGCCTAGAAGTACGACGTAGTCGCCCTACCAGTCATCTCAAATTCACTACTTGGGTGACAAAAGTCATGGCAACTTCTTTAGTATGGCTTGCATCTGAAGGGCTTGCCAAAGATCAATGGCCTCCTCAGGATTCAAAAGAAAGTAGATAAAGCAAAAGTCTCCTCTTTCTATCTACTCTCCTGAAAGAATTGCATGTAGAGACAATAAGGGAGAGGGGCTTATTGTTTAATTGGTTGAAATGTACCACTCATAATGGTGATATTGTAGGTTCGAGCCCTACTAAGCCCATCTGACCAGCTTCATTAATAACTCTGGTAGTCGCCTAAACCACTATTTGGAGCCTCTCTTCTAAATGTGAAAGAAGATTAGATCAATATCCCACCAGTGTTTTTTCTGAAAAGCACCTAGCAATTCTAATAATTCGAAATTGGGGCTATATGTCTGACCAGAGAAACTAACATTTCACACTCCTCATTGGTAGTATTGTATTGTTCATCCAAAGGGCTTTTGCTCCTCGATCTGAATCTTATTTGATGAAATGAAGCTTATAATTATTTCCATGAGAAGCTCAGTTCTTTAATGCCCAACAAGCGAGCAAGATAACTAGGGTTGTTGTTGCTAGCCCTAGAGCAGGCAAGCGATGAGAGGTAGGTGCAAAAGGAAGTGCTTCCAGTCGATTGAAGCTAAAATGACTCCCTTCCTCCAAGGACATTCCCCTTGGCCCATCATTCAGTTACGCTAAGTGGAGATAGGGATACAGACGTCGGATGCCTCAGTGGATTCAAATCCGATGATTATGTAAATTTGTATGCCTGTTTTGTTGATTACAATGCAGAGAGCACTTCTTCTATTCAATGATTCTTTATTATCGAACTGGTTCACAAATTATTTCCTTTTATATGGCTCGGGAGGGTGCTGGTTCCCTGGGACTGGCTATTCCTGATGAAATTCCCGTCAATCAGAAAGCTCGGAGTTGCAAGCTGCATGACGAAGGGGTTGCTGGTTCAGGCATGATGGCTCTCAGCTTTCATGGCATTTCTTCACGGCACATCGTACTTATATTTCGCACTTTTTATCCATATCCCGTAGCAGCTTCTGTTATGCAACTTCTCTTGTTGATATCATGGATTTTCTTTTTTTTTGTATTGATTGACTTTTCTGAGCCAATACTGAAGATTTGCAGTCGATTTTTCGAGAGCGAAGGTAAGGTTGATGATAACAAACACTTGTGTTACTCGTATATCTAGTACTTCATGATTTTACTTTCTGAAGAGAAGAGAAACTGCCTGAATTGATTTTTTTTTTCTCATTGATCAGTGACCTAGATTTTATCCTATGTCACGTCGAATAAGTTGAAAATCATTTTTGCCAGATTTTTTTTTTAAATTTTTTAAGCCAATCGGAGTCGATGTTTTGCTTGAAACCAACCTGATTATGATGAGATGTGATAGAGAATTCTTCATCATCCTCTCCTGCCTACCCTTCTCCATGAAAGAGGTTTTATCTTTAGGCAATCACAAAGATTTAGGCAAGCATCAGAAGAGGGGGAACATGTTGACGTATCTGCTTGGGATCATGTCTTCGTCAGGTTATTTGCAGGGATGTGAGGCGAGTGCTTCCCTTTCTTGAAGCACGAGTCGAACGGCTTTTAATCTTTGCTAAATGCTAGGTTAACTGGTTTAGTGGAGCATTGTTGCATTAGCTTCTTTGTTCTGAGCGGCCAATCTAAATTATGTGACGATACTTGCATTCAACAACTCTAGCAATTGTCACGGAGAAAGGTGCTTTCGAGCCTATTTTGATGGGCCCCTATGCTACACCCTATATGTTTCTATGCTCTGTAGTTTGCATCATTTGCATTGAGCACTCCCGACTTTTTGGCTGAGCCGTATCTTGCTGCTCTCAACCCTTCCTTTTCATCCTAAAGGGATTTGGTCTCCATGCCTTGACAAAAAGATGAAGAATATTAAGAATTCATTTGGCTTGATCTAACGTTCATTCAAACTGATCCCATAGAAACTAGGTCTTTTACTGCAAAGCGGCATTTGAATCTAGGCGCACCTATCGAAAAAGAAAACGCCCTCGTAGAAAGGACTGATGTGAATAAGTAAACTCCCAACAAATCCTAGGCAAGCCCCACAAGGAAACCACTTCAGTTGACTTTGAAGTATTGAAGAAGGAAATGGCAGAACTTCAGCAGATGATGCAGTGCAAGCTTTCCATGTCTCGTGTAATAACTACAATTCAATGTCCGATGGCCTTCAACCGGCCCCATGGCTTCATCCACCAGTGGTACCATGCTACCTAGCGCATTGCCCCACAATGGCCCGACGTCCTGCAATTGTGGGATCAACTACATCTCCCCTACTCCTACGAAAGGAGAAAGATCAACAAACTAGGGCAAGAGAGCCCAATTACCTGCTTTAAAAGCCACCTCAGACCGGGCCATAAAGGTCATACCAGCAAGCTAACATGGGCACATGCAAAAACTTTGGACCGAGTCAAACACATTTCAGAGGTTCACAGTTTGCTACGGAGGCCACTCCTCCTCCTCCGACGCCAATTTCTAATCCCTCCTAAAGCATCTACTCTAGTCCAGCAACCACAATCTCCCTTCAATCAAGCTGGACCTACAAGTCGTACCAATTCTATTTTGACGGATTTGTCGTGGCAGCAATTGTTGCAGCTCAAAAGCCAGTTTGAAGAGATGAAAGAGAAGTCCCTTTTTGGGGGATCGAAGCTCCCAAGAGAATAGAACAAGTGGAATGGAGGGACAGGTAAGCATGAAAGCAAAAGCCAGAAGGGTGCGAAGTACTCTCTAGACAAAAGAAAGACATGTAAATAATGAAGACTAAGACGAAGGCAAATTCTCTTCCGTCGACCCGATGACATACTCACTCAAGAGAGGAGCATCAACAAATAAGGGCAAGCCAGACAAAGTTCGAGAGTCCAATGGATTTCAGTTAGTGATGCGGAACCAAATCGTTTTATGCATCTATTGCTAGTGACGAAGGAGTATAATGGTATGAGAGTTGTCGAAAAATGAAAGGAGGTAACCTCCATGAATAAAGATTTAGATAACTAAGTTTGTTGTTGACTACTATAAAAGAATGGTTACTGCTGAACATAGGCTGTAGATCGATAGAGGAAATCTAGTCGATGGAGCATACTAGAAGAAGATTCTCAGACGGTGGCTGAGCAACCCCATCTCATTAAAAAAAGTTAATATTAAAATATAAAATGCACCAGAAGTTTCCTGCAGAAAGGAACTAAAAATGAGAAGATCTTCCTCCTATTCCGCTGGACAAACGGTGCATGTACCTAAGGAGGGGGGGGGGTCAGTGTGAGAAGGTTGGGAGACTGAAACGATGCATCTTTGCGTAGACTTTTCTGGGAAATGGCCCAGGGAAGTAATGCTTTGTGGGCACAATTGCTTCGACAGAAATATCTGTAGAATGACATCTATTTGGGAGGTTGAAGTAAACATCACTTTTTCTTGGGTTTTTAGAAGTATCCTATCATTTCAATTTCTAGCTCACCGATTCTTCTGACATCAAATAGGGAATAGAAAGGGCACTGACTCTATGGACGGATCCATTGGTTACCAGAGGGAAGAGTAGTTTCTATTTATAGAAGATATCAAAAACTTGATGTGATAAATTACAGCAAGCGTACAGTATCGGTGTAGCGCTGTACAGGTCGTCCCACAGGGATCTAAGGTGTTTTGCGATTTCTTATTCTTTCCTTAGTCTAACGGACTAACTATGAGATTTTAGATCGAGAGAAGATTAGTTTAAGTTCTAGAGGTTAGCCTAGGATCTCGAATCCATTAGAATAATAGCCTAACAATGAATTATCTCTTTCATCCTAACTTTTAATTATGCACGGTTAAGTAACATATTAAAAATGTGACCTTTTTAATTTGATTTTAATCGAGTGCCCCTAAGTATGACCTATCAAGTGATGTGCAAGTATAGACCATCAAACATAACACTTTTCTTAAAAACAAATCATATCAAGTAGAAAATCTCATAAACAAACGAAAAGAAATAAACTTCAAACCCTAATCAAAGCATAGGCTATCAAGAAACCTAATTCAAGTATAACATATCAAAGAAATCAGATTTACAAGTTTATTCAAGTCAATTTATTTATAGGAAAATCTCTATTGATAATTCTAAAAACAAACAAAGAATAAGAATTCCAAACTTCATCTAAGCATAGATTATCAAAATATTAATTAAGCATAATCTATCAAAGAATTATGATTTGTGAACTTCTTCTTTTATTTATTTATAGAAACATCATAATTTTATTTCTTTCTAGGAAGAAGATAAAATAAATCCATGTTAAATCTATTAAACTAACTTCATCTACATCCTAGGGCTAAAGAAAATTAGCCACTCATATTCCTAATAAGCAAAATCAAATCTTTATTCATGAAAACAAATAAATTTAATCTAGAAAGCAATAAAACCTAAACTAGAAAGCAATTAACTCTATCTAGAAAGCAAATAAATAACTAAAAGCAATGACTAAACTCTGAAGCACGGTATTGTGGCCGCCACCCCTTCAGCAAAATCTTAATTTTATTAATAAGAAACGAGTACAAACTAAATCCTAATCTACATTAACTACTGCATAAAACCCTAGAATACAAGGATATGGCCAATATATAGACTTCGGAAATCCAAACCCAATTCTAATACAATTGTGAACCTACACGATTATAACGAAGCCGTGGGAGAATAATCCACGTGTCAGTCCACTATTAGGCTGCCAATTGGCGGATAAAACCGCTATTTGGCGGCTCAAGTATAGCCAATAGCTCTGAATTTTCTCCTGCATGCGTATCTTATCTTCTGTACTTGATTTTCCCGACTGTATTTGACTTTAACTCTCTGTAGCATCATAGTCTCGTAGTTTTGCTCACTTTAGTAACTTTTCGGACTTTAATTTCCTACTCCAACTCTGATTTCATGCCATCTCCTTGTACGAATCGGATTACCTGAAAAAAGACACTAAAAATACCCGAGTAGCATTTATTTATATACAAAAGTAGATAAAATATGGGAGGAAAAATATAATATATGATACTCATCACACCCCAACCTATCTTTTCCTAGTCCTCGAGCAAAACCTAATTCTAAAAAGAAAAATAAAAATCCTAACTCACTTTCGCAGGAATCGTGATTGCACTTAGCACGTGTAACAAGCCTTTAAACCCCTAGGTTACCCTAGTGGACGAGTTGTGTCTCGTGAGGGTTTGCAGTAAATATACCCACAAAATTCTTGAAGAAAATAGATTAAGGAATAAAGAAAAGAAAAATAAGGATAACCAAAAATCAAGAAAATTTTTTTTATACAAAAGAAAATTAAAATCTTTTTTTATGATATTTTCATCAATTAATCTCACTAATATACAAACTCAAGAACGCATTTAGATTATCAATTTTCAAATCGAGTATCATATCAGATACACTTATCATTTTAATCAAAAATTTAAATCCTATCTTTCAATACCCATTGACAGATAATCCATTGGCTCCTATACATCTACGTGCACGTGTGATAGTCTACTTTGGTTTTGGACTCCAACTCTAACTCATGATTCATCTCCTCTCACATAATAATTTTTTTTCTTTTTTCTCTTTTCTTTTTTAAGAATATTTCACCTTTCATGTGAATATTCATGCTTGCTTAGGCGCAACATACCCGATTACTCAGTTCATACTCTTTTGTTTTTCTTTTTTTTTAAATATTTCACTTTTTATGCGAATATTTACGCTTACTTAGGCGCAAAGTACCCGATTACTCAGATCATACTCTTTTTTTTCACTCTTGAGGCTATTACCTTAATACCAAGTGCATCCCATTATTTTATCACTCTCGAGACTATTGCCTTAGGCTCACCCCATTATTTTATTCTCATTTTTTTCTTTTTTTTTTCTTCTTTTTTTTTAGAGAGAGAAAACTTACTCAATCGTTATCATCTTTGTCCTTAATCTAATAAACTATTGTGAAGTGAAAAATAGATGTATACTTGCCTCAAAACTACTGTTGGCGGTATTTATTTTTCAGATTTTTATCTTTTTCATAAAATTCAAAGTGTATTATCCAATCTATTCTTCTATCTAATTTCAAATCTAAATTTGTTCCTTTTTTTGTAATTAGATTGATCTGTTGATAAAATACATAAATTTGTTGTTAAATTTATTTTTTTCAGTTTTTTTAAAATATTTTTCAGTTAGTTACCCTAAAAACTACCCAAAATGTAAAATAAAGAAACCTAAAAATCTAAAAAAAATAAAATCCAAAAAATCCTAAAAAATAAAAATCTCCTAATCCACTCCCCCACACTTAAACTTATGTATACCCTCATACACAAATTAAGGATGGTAAAATAAATAAGAAAACTATTATACAAATATTATACACTTGTTAGAAAATTCAAATGGTTACGACCTCTTGATCGCTTTCCACTCTCATAATATGTCATTTAATGTTTTGATATGGATGAACTTAACCTTTTTGTCAGTTTTGCATTTAATCTCTCCATCTTGTTTTTGATTTTTCTCAATTTATTTCTACCATTCTTTTTTTTATTCAATAATAAAATTATGAAGTTGGAAATCGTACTTTTATCGTCGATATTTGACCCACGAGTATCTTTCATAGCAGTACGTATTTTGGTTTTATCAACTTGTGAAATAACATACTCACTTTGATATTGCGAAATCATGAGCTCGATTTTGGATCGTCCATCTAAATCATTAGGTACCATAATCTCTTCTTTTTGTAGTCCTTCCAATCTTCAAGTATTATAGGCTTGTCATGCAAATTTTTTTCAAACCTGTCATCAAAATTCTCAAAAGAAAATGCCATACTAGTGAACTTATCATTAGTCAAGTTATTATGAAGGGATAAAAATTCTTCTTCACAAATTTCTTCACAATTTCCATCAAAAGAATCAAATGATAATGTGTCACTAGCAAGCTCACCATGAGATAAATCATCAAGCAAAATATTTTCTTTATAATCAGTTTCATCATAATTATTTTCACAATGGTGTAAAATAGATTGATCGCAATGTTGAATTATAGACTCATCATGCACAAAATTATTTAACTCATTTTTAATCATATCTACTTTAAAAGATGACTGAAGTGGTTGCTCATTGGAGTTAGATATGTTCAAACTATTAGATGGTTGATATCTAAAAAGTTTAGTTTAAGAAATCGCTTTGAGAAGATCTTCTATACAAGCTGCAGTTTTAGAGGATGAATTTTAAGAGGATGATTTTAGCAAACCTTCTATACCTTCCTCAATTGTACGTCTTCGTTCCTCAGATTCATGATTGTACATTTCCTTATTTTCTTCAAATGATTGCATCTCGAGATTATGAGTGAAATTTGAAGGTGGATATGATGGATCTGTATATATATTTGATGACAGATATGAAGTGATTGTAGGTAAATTCTCATGACATGCATATTTTGCTTCTAATCTTTAATCTTTCATCTAACATGTTCAATTGAATATCTTATTCACGATTGAATGTAGAACATGAAGATGAATAGCCCATAGAGAAAGGATCAGATGGAGGACTCTCTTGGTATGGCTCATGATTATATGCAAAATTTGAATTATTCATCCATTCATAATTGTAATTTTGTGTATAAAAAGTGCTCGTAGGTTCATTATATGTGTTGTGAATTTGATTATGACCTAGTCCTAACGAATTTCATACCCATGGACACTGATAATAATTATGATATGGATCACGACAATGATAGCAACCCGTTTGATTTTGAAATATTTTTTTAATTTTTTTTTTTTTGAAAATGGTGGAGAGGGAGAGAGATGGAAAAGAAATAAAAAAAAAGATTTATTTTTTTTTAATTTTTTTACAGAACCAGGGAAACAAATAATAGAATAGGAGGAAATTTGGGCTCGGGACGTACCTTAAGAGCCGCTAATTAGCGGTTTTTACCGCTAAATGCGGTCAAACCAGAGAGTTTGACTCTGTGGTTTCTTCTTCACACTTCTAAGGCTTCTCCGATCCTTTTTGTCTTCCTGTATCTTCAATATTTATTCCCTATACACTCAATACACACTGTTAACCCGTAAAATGTTAGAAAAAGTAAGAAAAATACCGTCAATCCCTGGCAACGGCGCCAAAAACTTGATGTGATAAATTACTGCAAGTGCACAGTATCGGTGTAGAGCTGTACAGGTCGTCCCACAGGGATCCAAGATATTTTGCGATTTATTATTCTTTCCTTAGTTTAACAGACTAACTATGAGATTTTAGATCGAGAGAAGATTAGTTTAAATTCTAGAGGTTAGCCTAGGATCTCTAATCCATTAGAATAATAGCCTAACAATGAATTATCTCTTTCTTCCTAACTTTTTAATTATGCACGGTTAAGTAACATATTAAAAAGGTGACCTTTTTAATTTGATTTTAATCGAGTGCCCCTAAGTATGACCTATAAAGTGATGTGCAAGTATAGACCATCAAAGACAATACTTTTCTTAAAAACAAATTATATCAAGTAGAAAATCTCATAAACAAAAGAAAAGAAATAAATTTCAAACCCTAATCTAAGCATAGGCTATCAAGAAACCTAATTCAAATATAACCTATCAAAGAAATCAGATTTACAAGTTTATTCAAGTCAATTTATTTATAGGAAAATCTCTATTGATAATTCTAAAAACAAACAAAGAATAAGAATTCCAAACTTCATCTAAGCATAGATTATCAAAATATTAATTAAGCATAATCTATCAAAGAATTATGATTTGTGAACTCCATCTTTTATTTATTTATAGAAAAATCATAATTTTATTTCTTTCTAGGAAGAAGATGAGATAAATCCATGTTAGATCTATTAAACTAACTTCATCTACATCCTAGGGCTAAAGAAAATTAGCTACTCATATTTCTAATAAACAAAATCAAATCTTTATTCATGAAAGCAAATAAATTTAATCTAGAAAGCAATAAAATCTAAACTAGAAAGCAATTAACTATATCTAGAAAGCAAATAAATAACTAAAAGCAATGGTTTACCTCTGGAGCATGGTATAGTGGCCGCCACCCCTTCAGCAAAATCTTAATTTTATTAATGAAAAACGAGTACAAACTAAATTCTAATCTACATTAACTACTGCATAAAATCCTAGAATACAAGGATACAACCAATATATAGGTTTCAAAAATTCAAACCCAATTCTAAAACAATTATGAAACTACAAGATTATATCGAAGCCGTGGAAGAAAATCCACGTGTCAGTCCACTATTGGACCGCCAATTTGCAGCGAAAACCGCTATTTGGCGGCTTAAGTATAGCCAATAGCTCTGAATTTTCTCCTACACGCGTATCTTATCTTGTGTACTTGATTTTCCCGACTTTATTTGACTTTGACTCTTTACAGCATCATAATCTCGTAGTTTTGCTCACGTTAGTAACTTTTCGGACTTTGATTTCCTACTCCAACTCTGATTTCATGCCATCTCCTTGTACGAATAGGATTACCTGAAAAAGACACTAAAAATACCCGAGTAGCATTTATTTATATATAAAAGTAGATAAAATATGGGAGGAAAAATACAATATATGATACTCATCAATCCGCTCCCTTCAATTGTCAAAGGGTGATTGTAGAGTGGAGAAATTGATAAACAAAAATAATACTTTTAAGTTGCCACCCCCAATTACTTGTGAAATAAAAACATGCCTTGGACAACATCAAAGAGGCAGAACTACCGGCTGAAGGTACGGAAGATGATGGTGATAGAGAATGAAACTCCTATGAGGGAGTATACAATGAAATTCGATTGAAATGCTATCAGAAAAACAATGCTGGGATGTTGGTTGGAACAAGATACTTGGCATCATCAAGTAATTCCTAGAAATGCTTCGTCGTGTTTGGAAAGAAAGTCCTTCACAGGAAAATGTACATCCAAAAGATGTTAAAGAGGAAAGGTTTCCACTTAGCCTCTATATGCGTGTTATGTAGAAAAGCCGAAGAATATGTTGAGCACTTATTTTGAGAGTGTCCCTTTGTACAATTGCTATGGAGTGTTTGTAGTTTGAAGCTAAACGTGCATCCCCAGGCATCATGAGATGGTGGAAGCTTTGGCTGTTTAGTTTAAGAAACTCATTCATGGCTCGGTAAGATATGTGCCATTGCCAAACTAGAATTTGATGCGCTGATCTAGAATATTTTGACAAAAAATAATTGAAGATTTTTTTAAAATAGAAGTGTTCAATAAAGTGACGGTGATGAACACTATATATGAGTCTCCCTAGGGATCTAAAACAACAATAGCATCAACATCAACATAGAATACTACATCTCCCTCCGATGATAGGCTTCTCCAATCTTTGGATTTTTTGGGAAAGTGCCTTCCTTTCGTTTTGTTTGTTGTCGCTGGTGGTGAAGGAAAAGGTGCAAAGAAATGGAATCTTCTTTTCTTACAGTAGTATAAGCCTTCGCCACTACATAACTCCTAGGAAGTCTTGAGGAGATTGGAACATCTAAAGTCAGAACAGAAGGGAAGGGCACAACAAGGAGACTCACTGGGGAATACGCTAGGACGGGTAAGGATGTTGCGAGTAATAAAACTATATCTATTGAACTGAACATTTTCATATCCGTGCCCAGTTTGCAATAGGGGGAATCTTCAACAAGTGGCTTAGGATAAAGAATGACAGGTGGGACAATACTGATGTGTTTTTTATTCTTCCATCACGTGTTTCATAGTTTCGAGTGGGAACTATGGAACTTTTCATTGCCTTGGACATCTCTCTCCTATTCCTCCCTTCTTTAAATTCTTTTAATCAATTCTTCCTAAAACCTTTTGAAAATGTCTCATTATTGAATTCTTTTCTCTCCAAATAGGTGCAAAAGCAGGAAATTCAGCATATCTGGTACTAGAAGCATACGTAGCTAAGCATAATAAACAGATGAAAAGTCTTATGCTCATGATCCATCAATAGATCCTATATAGACAAAACTCATGGCTATGGCTAAAGTACTCCAAGTAGATCTGATAGTTATATCCCTAGTAACAGAGCCTAAAGATATAGTTTCGATAGCACCCATAGTCAGAAAGGCATGTGCATTACTAGCCAGTTAGAAAAAGGAATATATATCTTGACCTAGACCCATATCCATAAGCATGACGTACAAGATCCTATTGATCCATAAGTGTAATTAACTATAGTAGGAAGAAAATAATCCTATATCTATATTCCATTTCTAGAGCGAGATCCAATTGCTGGACCACTTTGATGGTAATGCATATCGACCAGCTTCACAAACAGCCTATATGTCAATACCGATCTGGTGCGTTTTATGGTTATGCTACTGAATCAACTACATAATCGATTGGGCAAACAAGGGTCAATTTTATGTGCTATGGGGAGATTATATGTTCCCATCTATGCCTCTAGTGATGCTTCAACCTTTGTCTCTGTTGCTCCTTCCCGGTATATGACTTCGTCAGGGTACTGGTCCTAGATCTACTACTGGTCGGTCCTGCTCATTTTGGTTCTGCTCCTATGGGGACAAGAACGAACTGACTCTACATCTACTGAATCATTACGTCAACCCGCTCTTTGATCAGTAATTTACCAGAATCAATTGGATCGTGTTGCTCGGACACTTCAACTGGTTCTACCTATGCTCGGGACTCGAGTTCACCAAGGTGGCAAATAGAAATATCTTTGTTTATTGCACTTGGCTTTCGTGCTGGAGGATCTGAAGCAGGATCTGTAGCTATTGCATTGTCTTTTGTTGCGTTACTTTGCATTCTCATATCCTTGTAGCCAGTGGTCAAAGTGGCTAATGATGGCTGGTAACTCTTGCCAGCTAGGAAGCTTCCTGAGAGAAGAGCAGGAAGGGAAGAGTGTTACTCCTTGTGTTAGTAAGTTGGTCGTTTCCATAGCAGTTTTGCAAAGAAAGGATGGTTGCTAAAAGGTACAACATATAGAGGCACAAGGTAAGGAAGAAGTAGCTACTGCCCAGGCCGAAGGACAAAAGCAAATCTAGTTATGTCAATGGTAGGCATCCTTCATCCATCCCCAGGATTTTCAATTGTTAGAATCCTTTGAGAACAAATTCTATTATGGGACATTCTTCTCTTATCTATAATGACCGCCAACCTAGACATCCTTCCGAAATATAAAAAGCCCTTCGAATCTCTTTCAATGACTCCTTATTGCCATTATTGAAAACCTGTAGATCATCTGCAAAAATCATTTGTCAGACCTCAAAATTGACTCCAGTTCTCATGTGAATTATTTTCCCTGTCGATTCTTCAACGATCAGAGTTCGATGCTTCCATAATAATCGCGAAAAGGTAAAGGGACATGGGATCTCCCTTGCCCGATGCCACGTTTAGACTGAATAAAATCTATAGGAGACCCATTTCCGAGGAGAGAGAATGTAAGATTCTCTAAACAAACCTTCACCTATCCTATCCATGTCTCATTGAAGCCCAAACATTTTTTTCGCTTGTAGTAGAAATTTCTCCTGCTTACATTGTCAAATGCCTTCCGTCAGATCAACTTGGAAAAAGTGCCTTTTCTTTCCCTTTGCAATAATGGAGGTTCCTGATAAGTTCTTGATCTTGCAAGATGTTCTAAGAGATTCCTATGCCTCTGAGAAATGCAGACTGATTCTAAGAGATATGATTTGGAAACACCAATTGCAACCTAGATGCCGATGATCTTAGTCAAAATTCAATTTGCAAATGAAGTTGCATAGTAAGATCGGTCGCCAAATGCTCCAATCTATCAGCAGTTTTATTCTTAAGAATGATTGAAATCAAAGTTTGATTCAGTTCTTTCATCATCTTACCTGATCTGAAAAAGTTACTAATAGCCAACCAAATATCTTAATGGGCAATCCCCTAGCATTTTTGAACAAAGCCCGCTGAGAATCCATCAGGTTCTGATGCTTTATCTAGATTTTCCTTCTTCATATAGTTTGCAACCTCATCTTTCGTTATCATTCTGTCAACCAGGAGCGGGATTCTGTAATGAGCACTTTTGTCAAAATAATATGCTCAAAGTGAATATATCCCCTCAGAGCTAAATAGATTTGATATAGAAAAA
The DNA here is from genome assembly GCA_036321105.1 of Dracaena cambodiana. NCBI lineage: Eukaryota > Viridiplantae > Streptophyta > Magnoliopsida > Asparagales > Asparagaceae > Dracaena > Dracaena cambodiana. The sequence continues at coordinate 14,592,123 of JAYEPQ010000018.1, forward strand.
TCTTGAATGAGTATCCCTGCCACTCCACCTGAGACTTTTGTCTAGCAAAATCGCTCGCTACGCCCTCCACTATCAAACCTCATTAAAAAAGTGGAATAGCATTTCATCTCGAGTGCAATATTCAACCATCCCATTCTCTTTCTATGAGTGCAGAACCTGCGGGTAAACAAATATAGCACAACACACCTTTCATTTGTGAAACTCTAGGAGAAGCATAACTAAGCCATTGATTAAAAGCACAATTATGCATGAGGCTCTTTGACGACCTCAGCCACGAGCGCACACTGACATCTGTCTATAATATTGAAAATTTGTTTGTATGACAGCTGAGTAAAGATTGATTGTTGTTTCATAAAAAATATTCCATTTTTATGGAAAGCAATCAGCAGATAAAACATTCTTAATGTCCTAACCCATCTCACACTATTGTCGGGTTCATTAGGCCCTAACAGGGAGGCGTCCACTTTTTCTTTATGGATGTTTGTGATACCATCGAGACTACAAACGAGTGCCCAACCACAACTACTCTATGGGTAAAACTACCTGTTTGCAACCAAGGTTACCGAGAATATGACATTTCTGCCATCATAGGCACCTCTAGACACACCGATGAAAATTCTTTTTTATATTGAACATACAATAACCAGACGTTCATGGTGCGCAGGGTTGCGACGACCCCCACCGACAAAGGAAAAACCTCTACATGGTGTCGTATTCTTTTTATTCTACGTATCATTTTGACTTCGTCATATTTTTTCGTCATTCGACATTTAAGCACAACAAGCAGTGTACGCGGGGAAGGAAATGTGAGCTACTGGCAAGCAGAAGCACAAGAAGAAACAAAAGAAGCACTCTTGCCCGACCTAAGAAAGCCCTTGCCACTATCCAATAGCAGCCTATAGCACAGGGCTCCACGCAGTAGTGAATCACTATTCTGCCTTTAGTGCTGAGAATGGGTGGGGAAGTGGGTGTATATAATGAGACTGACATCGAGCGTCAAGTTTATTTGATTACCTGCCTTCCACCTTCAGATCTACCTCACCTATCGATTAAAGAATTCAACCAACTAGTTGGAGATGGTAGCTTCAAGCCACACCGTCGCATATCCAGTCGAGTTCCTATCTTCGATAGATATATTTTCATTTCAATTCGATCATCCAACAACTGATCGGGAGGGGATCTGAGTCCACTAATGAAACCATCTGTCAACCTGTCAACCAATCACACGAGAGGGCATCTGATGTATGCTATAAATTTAAAAATGCATTCGCTAAATTAATAGCAACTGAATGTGGATTCTATCAAAGCAATCAGTCTGACAAGGTCTTGAGTATACTATTTGTCCTGTCTTTCGGTCAATTATTTTTTTTCTAGAAACGTTCTGATGTCTACTATTGCTACCTTTGAAAAATTCTGTGTTATGACAAACTCTTCCATCAATCAGAGACAAGCAACAAAAAAAATGGAATCAAAAGTGAGGGCATCGAGTGAACGGAATGACGTTAGTGAGTGAGTGACTCAGTAAGTTAGAGAGAAATCCTTTGTCAATTCTTCTTCTGTTGAGACTGGGTTATCCCCCTTCTCTGATCGATAGCCCAACTACTTCTATTTCAATTTCCCCAACCGAGACTCCATGGGCTATAGCTGTTATGCTTTCTCTGATGTATGTGTCTCATTCGGACAATTTTAATAGGGACAGAATGACACCCTGTGTCTTTCCTATCATATCCATCCCCAACATTCCATTCTTCTGCCTTTGCAGGAGCAGTATCAATCCTAAACTTCCTAGAAGGTTATACTCTAGGTATGGATTGTCGAATCTAGGGCAAGCTTTCTAAATGAGAGATGATGAGCTTCCACACAGACTGGACAAAAACCCATGCAAGAATAGTAGTGTTCCAACAATGCAAGCTTTGCTTATTCTGAAATTCTAGATGAGCTTCAAAGCAATTGACGCTTCGCATCTATTTACGTATTGAAACCATCTATGCGTGAGACATAATCTACGTCTTTCATTTATCTATTTTTGAGACCAAAGACTGGATGTATTCCAATGAAATGCTTATCGATTGTTAGGAGGGTTTTCCAGAAAGCGCTTGGATGAACAATTGAGAAAGACACATTTCTCCCTCCCCTGCCCCACCACCCCACCATTCTGAATGAAGTTCTGGATACCCTTGCACTTTCAATGTGAGAAAGCAATAGAGAAATGGAAAACTTTCGACGAAACGGACGTCAATGTATAGGAGCTCTTATCCGGATCAGCTTTTCCACAGGCATAAGTAACAAATAGATATGACAGGCCTACGCCTTCAAATAGTGGGAAGGGTGGTCTACGATCATGGGAAAGGAATTGATCTCTCTTTCGTTTAGGGAAGGATAAATGGGCATCTTTCTCTATAGTATGCAGCATTTGTAGCACGTTGGTGGGCTCCAATATTGGATCAATGAGATTCGATTTATCCTCGAGGGGCAAATATGCATATCTGTTATGTTATGATGCATTTTTGGCACTAGGAATATATGAATTCTTCATTATTCCCTTCAAAGCAACATCTGAGTAAGTAGCAGAGCCAGTTTTTCTAGTGGTTGAAGCAATCAATTATGCATATACAGATACATACGCAGATTCATACCTGGGCCCAAATGAAACATCCTAGTCAGTGGAGGCACAACACCTCAACACAGAGTGAGTAGCATGGAGAGCATAGTGAGCAACCGAGCATCAGTTGAAGCTGTTGACTAAGCTACATATATAGATCTTGATCAAGCTTATGATTCTCGTGATCATGGTTGCCGTCTATATAGATCATTATCGATGATTAGGATCTTTGTGATCAAGACCTAGAAGCATACCCCTCATCAAGGGCTACTCTTCAAACTTCTGGTACATAGGCATAGACAGATCCATCCACTAAAATGACTGGTAGATGCATCATGATATTGATAAGTTTGAGCACCAGCATACCTTCGCTGGGTTCCTTCTATCTGTTTAAGCACCACCCACGCCACCGGGCCTTCGTCGTACCTGCACCAAGCAACGGTGGCTATCCCCTTCTATAAAGATCCATATCCATATCTTACTGAGCAGGATCCTAATCCATATCTATATCCAGGGATCCAAATCTAGTTGATGACGTGGAACCTGACGGTGACAGGCAATGATACAACGACCGTCAGTTTCATAGATATGGCTCTTCAGCAAAATAATACGTCGGTCATTAGTGTCATATGAACCTTTTATGAACATTGTTGGATGTCTCTGGTTCAACAAAATTCAAACTGACAGAGCGTGCTGATGGTTCGATAGAGCTATAAGGTGCGACTAGTGGCCAAAGGCTACACACAACAGAAAGGTATTGATTTTGACTATACGTTCAGTCTTGTAGTTAAATCCCCTCATATACAGATTGTTTTGTCTATTGCTGTCACTCTAGATGGCCGATAAGACAAATGGATGTCAAAAATGCCTTTTTCCCTTTGTAAGTTGAATGAATAAGTCTTTATTGTTCAGCCATTAAGCTTTGTTTACCCTACTCGTCCTAAACATGTATGTAAGTTACATCCTTTGATTTATGGTTTACGATTGGCTCCAAGAGCCTGCTTTCCGAGTTTTAGCTCTGCAATTGTTGCATTGTGTTTTAACTGCAGTCTCGATGTTTATTTGGTGATCCTCCTCTGAGATAGTGATTCTTCTGTTCTATGTGAATGATATCATTTTGACTGGTTCTTCCTCTCCAGTTCTTTGTTCATTGATTTCAAGATTCTCTTCATAGTTCTCTATGAAGGATCTAGGTGACATTCATTATTTTTTTGGGTTTGAGGCTTGTTGTACACTACAGCACTTGCTTTTGACTCAGTTTGATATATGTATTTTCTTTGCTTTCTCGTCTGAATATGAATAATTGCAAACCTACTTCGACTCATCGTAGCTTCTGACAAGAAACTTTCTCTCTATGATGGGATCGTTGCTTCAAGATCCTTCTCAGTATCGCAACATAGTTTGGCACATTAGTACCGCCACTTTTACTTCTCTAGATATCACATATGCAATTTGAAAGGTTTGTCAATTTATGTATGTACCTCGAGATGTTCACTTTCTGGCTATCAAACGAATTCTGAGATATCTCAAAAAGACTATTAGTTATGGTGTTCGTTTTCTGCCTTGCTCATCTCCTACTTTGGTGTGTTATGTTGATGTTGACTGGGCAACCAGCCTAGTCTATCCCTATTCAACGCCGAAAAAAAAATGCCCTTTCCTTTCAGTCGAATACTACCAAAGCTTGTGGGATGTAACTTTGTACCATCGCTTTAGCTCAGTCTCTCACACTTTGCTCGGTTCCACTAGGAGCCATTTTCAAATCCTCCGAGTGCAAAATGGGAAGCAGAGATTGTGGTTCCATATGCGGATTTAGATGCATCCCATACACTACCTTGATCAAAATCAATTCCAACAAGGCTATAGCCCATTGATGATGGTTCGTAGCCTTTATAACAATGCACCTAGTCTAGTGGCATACTGTTGAAGTTACATAATGCTAGTGGATGTGTTGGTCAACTAATAAAGGGTCCGAAGTATAGGTATATACAAAGGTGGGAGGGATGAGAGAGCAAGCTAGCGGGGGGCAAAAACAATAACATCTAAGCAAAGAGCAAGCCCTAAAAATCGACAGGGTATGAATGAGTCTCCTTCGATATATATAGGTTGTCCTGGCTCTTCCAGTCTCAATAATCCAAAGGATACACTGATAGGCTGAGTTAAAAAGCTTTGTTTGTATAGGCCATTTTTTTTCTTTCTCAGAGGCATATAAACGAATATCAATAGGTTTCAGAGACGAAGAAATAATTGGTTCAGCATAATAGGTCAACATATATCCATCCTTAAGCACCTAAATCTAGACATGAATTGAATATTTTTGAATTGGAAGTCAGAGAGTTTAAGCATGTTGGAGGCAGTTTGGAGTACAAAATCATTTCAGTAATCAAAATAGTGACTTTGGGACAAAGATAGTGAATCCTTTCTCTTCGGAAAGGAAAGGACTTAGCATCCATAGCTTCGCCTAGCCTTTCCCAACAAAACAATGGGAGAGCATCGAAGAGGACATATGGCCAAGGATCGAAAAAGCAATGATGGAAGAGATTCACTGAAGCTAGAAAAAGCAACTGGAATAAGAATAAGAGATGCTAGTCCCCGATAGAGCGAGAATCCCGAGAGAAGGCTGATAGGCAATAGACCGTTGCGATAGGAAAGCTCGAATGACCTTCGACAAAAAGGGTACCTGTACCCAAAACCAACATAGGTGGGTAGGTACTGAATACCTAGGGACGCAAGACAACTCTCTCTGACGGCACTTGGCAAAAGAGCCCCGTAACTTCAGGAGAAGAGGTGCCCCCTCACAAACGGGGGTTGCAGTGACCAGGCCTGGGCGACTTTTTACCAAAAACACTAGTCTTCACAAAGTCGTAAGACCATGTATAGGGGTTGACGCCTACCCAGTGTCGGAAGGTCGACAGAAGTTGTTGACCTAATGACACGAGAGCTTGCAACCAAAGCCCGGGAACTATATTTTGTGTGTCCGTATGCCATAAATCTCCATCATTGAAAGCCTCATTACCGGCATTCCATATGAGAAGTAGGAGAATCCACATTCCCACAATCTCTAGATGCGGCGAGGCCTCTCCTTCGCTTGTTTTCTGTCTCCATCGACATGCCATCACCCGTCTCTGTCTCGTTATGGAATTCCCCTTCCACCAAAGTGCCTACTGGAGTCAAAGTTGTACACTAATTTTCGTACGCCGAAACCAAAAAATAGGATTCCCCCCATCACTCGAACCTCATTCGCCGGTGATGGAAAACAACCATTAGGAGACCTTACCCTCCATGCGACGCAACCAGGCCTATCATTCTGTATGTCAATGTACCCTTCCTTCCCCAGTGTAGGAAGCTGGTCCCAATGCAACGAATTGAATCTGGATCCTCATCTCGATGAACTCTCGGTCAACAGGAGCCATTCTTTCGAGGTCCCTCGATGCCCTTCTCCTAAAAATAGTCTCTCAGATCACACACATGTACCTTATGAGATGAGCCACAAAAATTATCTTATAATAATAACACAGAAGGGGTTCATCATCTAGTCCAATAGACATGATCTTTCCAGCCAGACCGAGTTCTTCCAGTAGCACATACCCTACTCTATCATTGAATCTCACTTAATCATTTCCTCTAGTCGAAATATAAACTTCATTGTTGAATCTCAAATATTCTATCCCAGGAAACCATTTAGGAAACTCATGATCGAAGATGTTCATTAAGACTATATTGAATAAGACCCTTGTGATTTCACCCACTGCTGGCATACCACCAAAGCTTATATCTAACCAATAATTTCCATCATCATCAATGACAGGGAGATAAAGTAAAGATGAAATGAGTTTGTAAACAAAACCTTCTCCAACTAAAGATTTAACCTTATCTAAAATCAAACTAATTGGAATAGTCTTTAACGAAGTGGTAAGTCAGGCCTATATAGTCTATCCACCGGGCCCATTTGTTGAAGACTGTAATAAAAGGAATCAACCTGATCTTCTAATTGGTAACCATCTTCTGGCAAGCAATCGTAAGAAAGATGCAATAACATAATGGATACTCCCATGGAAACCAATACGTCATTTTTATTAGAAAAAATTGCATAAAGTATATCTAGATCCGAGCAATTCTCATTCATGATATTCGGGACAATCAGGTAGCGTATCAAAATAAAACTGAGAGAGTTCCACCTTCTTGACAAAATGAACTTGTAGTGGAGATAAATCATAAAAACCTAAAATGATTTTCTATTGAATAACAGCTAATCGGTAGTGAGACAAACTATATATGCAATTTTCTGTCAATTCTTTATAGATAAAGTCAATATCAGCAGGCAGCTGCACAAGTGAACTTTCGACAGAACAAAAATCTCTAGTCAAAATAATAGTAGGGGAAGGAAGTCAAAATAATAGTAGGGGAGGGAAGAAACTGAAAAGATGAATGCGGAGGAGAAACTAAACTACTCTTCTTCAGTGTGTAGAATCTAATCAGAATCATCCTAAGCGTGTTTATTCCAATCATAATCATCCTATTACTATACCTTTATTACTCCAAAATCTCCCGGAGCTAGACCGACCACAAGAAAGAAAGTAATCATCACATCTAAACCAACAGTCTTAAGCATAGGACCTCCTGCAAGGATTGTTATCTCTGCAAAAGGTAGAACATTCTCCAAGGCAGACACCACCAATGCAGAAACATTGTTTCTTTCAACAAAACCGAGACGACGAAAGCCAGGCATATAATGAGACATATTAAAAAAAAGGATCATACGAGTCCAAAGGAGTGAACAAGCCATCTGCAGTGGGTGATTGGCAGAGCCTACTGCAAATGCATACCAAATAGTGCAACTAATGCCCAAGCAGACACGAACCAAGAAACGCCCATACCAATCGTCAGAATAAGTAATTACCTCCACCAATGTTTGAGTGAACTCTTCGATGGCCAAACCATGCAAAACATTTTTGGAACAGCTAAAACATAACAATAAATTCACAGAAAGAGGCTGGCTATTATAAGATAAACCAAGAGAATTACTTAAAAAAGACAATCTATCAATGGATTCTAGTAACATCAATTCTTGAGTTAAGAACACTGACTGACCCGAACGAAAGTGAAAACCAAACCCCATACTAATGTCATACGACTGGAATGATGAATCCAAAATATGGAGAGGAAGGTTAAGAAAAGGAGCTCGTAGTTGCTCAATAATAGGCTGGCTCCAAAGAGAATGTGTCCAGCTGTGTTTGAAACGATGAAAGGAACCATAAGAAGAAGGTTGCACAGGTCTCCGAGAAGAAGAAGAAGGAGAAGAAGAAGAAGAAGAAGAAGCACCTGTGTTGTCTTCCAAAAAAAGCTCGTCAAAGTCCTTACAGAGAGCAAACATTTGTAGATTCTCAATCTCTAGTAAAAACAATGATACCAAGAGTGCTTATCCAGGGCGTTCTTTTGTTTTTCTGTTAACGAATTACAACATGGGATTTCCCTGGGCTTAGTTCATTTTTATATACCAGGTGTCACAACCTTATATGACTCCTGCTATGAGAGATCCTCAGACACCCAACACGAAAGACATACATCCGGAGAACAACATTAGTTATACTCTGACAAGGGGACAACTACGGTGGGGTACTTTGTTTATGGGTGAGTGTTCTGTCTTCAGTAAGCCCTGTCTGCATCTCTGCAGTGGATTGAGTGTCCATCCTTTTATCTGTATTCTTCTATGCATCAAACTGTGATTTCATCTCTTTGTATCTCTCGACGATCTCTCTTTCCTTCTGAGGTAATTTCTCATTCAGAATGTTATTTTCAGTCTATAGTTGTATTACATCATTCCTTATGATTTGATAATTTGTTTGCCAATGTGATCGAGGCAAGATAAGTTTTTGATATCAAATGGATCAGTATCCATCTAGACATCTCTGTGATATACTGGCTCGACCTGGTTCTGTACAAGATGGTCCACGTATTGTGACTCAAACCATTCTGGCTCGACCTGATTTTTTACTGGTCACTTATACTTGAGACAGAAGAAGAATCACCTCTTTAGGTAGCAGCTGACCAAGCACAACTAAGTTTGTGTCTGTGTAGTAGCAGTCCTCTCTTGAGATATAAGGGTACATATAGATCCCTGTAAGGCGGTGGTCACTGCAATTAGTTGGACAACGGAGTTCTTCGGTGGGTTCCAATAATCTAAGCCCGTCTTGGTATTGCTATTGTAGTCAACGATGTAGTTGTTCTCACTAAGCATAACAATGAATATCAACTCATTATACCTGAACAAATGTTTGTATTGATCTTCATCGCAGACCTCGGTTGTCATGCTTTTAGGGTTAATGCCCAATCTATTGTATAGCAAATTCATAAGGATCTTGTATACATAGGCCAAGGCCTCATTACCTTCTTTCTTTGCCTCTAACCTGCTCTCAAAGAGTGAGCTAATAAAGTCCTTGAATGGGCTTTCCTTCCTCTCAAGGAGGTAGCTAGAGATTGGGAGAACAGTGTAACTCTTCACTATAGTACACTCCAACAAATTCCCCGGTTGGAAATAGGAGAGTGTTATTCTTGTCTCGATAGGGTAGAAACGGCTTCTTGAGAGTCTTCGGACATACCACATATGCCTCAATAAAACCAATCATGCTATCTAAGTCCTTGCCTTCTAGATTTCCATGCCAGACTGGCATACCACTAGGCATTGGAAATTCCTTCATTATAAAGGGATATAGAGAGTTCATATTGTAGTAGCATAGATCCTAACCATATGGCTTGTATGTGTCTGTATGACCATCGTAGTAGGCATGTCTAACAAAGCGGTCTTCATTCATGTTTGGGATGTGGATTGGCCGCTCTGAAGCATCGTAGTATTTCATACGAAAGATGCTTAGAGCCAATGAGGAAAGGGTTATTTTGCTTTCGATATCCACCATGTACAACTTCCAATATATCTCTTGAGCTTTTGCATTACACCTACAAGGAGAAGGATGTCCTGCTTCGTATAGTCTATCAAGCTTTATTTCATACTTGCCAGATTTGATAGTGTCACCTCTTCATATGGTGTCGAGCATATTGGGCCAAGACCCGGGCATAAATTCTGGAATCGAGCGCTCAGTTTTCTAGGGAGTAGATTCGATGGAGTCTCACTATCATATTACCTTTGACGTTCAATCCGGAAGGCCTCTTATCTATGTTCGGACTACCGCCATCACTTTCCAGCCATCTTCTTTCTCTTCTGGTTCCCTATTGATTAGTGTCATCTCTCCAACTCATCAAAGAAAGTCTTTTGCAAGACTCGGCCTTCTTTTTTCGTATTGAGTTGCCAACAAACAAAGTTTGAAAATAGATTCATAGCAACTTCCACTCGTCGCTGTTGACCTATTTGTCCTTTTGGGATATAGAGTAGTTTTTTATGCTAGTAGTAAATGATCAGAGAAGGGATGGACTAACTATGACGGGACTGGCTAACACACTTCTGTCGAAGGTAAAATCATTTCCTTACACTAGGGGATTGTAGGGGATGCATTATTTTTTGACCATCATATTGAATGTCCATAGGATGCTTTGTAGAAAGAACTATTCCTATTCTGATGAATCGTCAGAACCGGAAGCAGAAGGAGGTATTCACTTGCTATTGCTTTCTCTTTCTTTTCGAATTGCCTTACGACAACACTACCTAAACTAGTTCCACCAATGGTCAGAAAAAAGCCCTCTCCCCTATTCAGCTGGGCCAGGAGCAGACACTATACCTCATAGCATGAGTAAAGAGAAAAGTCGAGGAACATGTGGAGTAGGAATGCAAGTCAAGTCATCAAGTCAATTACACTCGCTCCTATATCTCTCGCAGATCTCACGAATAGAATCAAAGGATGAGGAAGTTGCTTACTGACCTAGTAGGCAAGATGGTTGGTTTAGATCAATTTCTCAACAAATTTGTCGCATGTCAAACTCTAGTGTACTCTTCTGTATACTTGTCTAGCTTCATCGCTTACCCAATCAAAGTAGCTATGAAGGATGTCCCGTCACCAGTGTTCGACGAGGAAGTTGAGGTAACCAAAGCTAAATAAGGGATGAGTCTAGTTTGGTCTCAAATGGATCAAATTTTGCGTGCCATCCTCGCAAAGCTAGGGGCGAAGACAAATCATGGTCCTATACTATAGTGATGGAAGATGTTTAAGTATTCAACATTTGCAAATCTAAACAGAGAGTGAGTGCCTCCCATGGCCATCAATCTAAACTCCTCCTTTCATGCATGCTTGCATTCTCTCGATGATCGATTTAAGCTTCACAAATCAGTCTAGGACGTTGCCAATGACAGTCATAAGGTTCGACGCCTCTGCACTCTCTGATAGAGTACGTCAGATCTCCAGTATTTTATCTCCCAATCTTCTTATTGAGTAAGTTATTAACTTGTTTACTTCGATTGGCTTGGCCATAATAAAAATTAAAGGCTTTTTTTATGCATATGCTCCGAGACCAGTAACTACAACAACCATTAGACTTTGTCTTTTTATTTCCTGATTTTGGTTCTTGTTCATACTACCCCTCCGTGGATACCAGAGATTCGGTGGTTGTTTAACCTAAGGCAATGAAATTATTGCGATTCCAGTTTTGGTTGTTTCCTTTGATTGTCTTCCTAGTCTCGTTGACTTGTTTTCTCTCCCAATTGAAGTTTCGAGATCAATTGATTATGTAGGTGCGTGTGCTGGTTAACGATTGACAGTAACTCTAACTGCCCCTATCTCTAGAAGGGGCTTATGTGACTAGCCTCTCTGACTTAACCATTAACAGGTTTTCATTCACATCTAGATCTCAAACAAATGCATTTTGCATTCGGAGGATTTTAAGGATGGATGTGGAGTGGTTTTGCTATCCTCATAGCCGGAATCCTGATCTACTCCCTCTAGTCATTGTCTCGTTAGCTTTGACTCTGTCTATTGAATGAGAATCGCCCTTCTCCAACAATTCATAGAACTGATATAAGTGGATGGAATCTTCGATGAAACATTGTCGAAAAGCCATGCATTGATGGAACATGTGGAAAGTGAACATGTTCATTCACTGATATAATGACATAGATCGACGGGCAAGGGCTTGACACAGATATTCCAAGCTTTGAACCCTGACACTTCTTTCCGTCTGCTTCTCCTAAGCTGAGCACCCCGAATGAAAGGGAGCACCAAAGGTAAGCAAGGCACTAATGAAAAGAAAGAAAAGTGAGCAAAGTGAGGATGACTGTTGACGGAGTCGGGAGCTATGTGAGGTTCTTGTTTGTCGAAAAGAAAGACTCCTTTGAACTTCGCTTGATTCAGACAAAGCACCTTCGAACGAGTAAAAGATTTACTACGAAAAACTTGGCCTCAGAATAGTGAGCCTCTCGAGGCGATCAGGGATGCCTTTACCTCCACCCCCTATGACTCTCCCCATATAGGTGATGATGAATCTTTGGGTTTTTCTGGAAAGCACCTCTATAAATCATCAAATAAACCACAATACAATAACTACCATCGATAGAAGAGTAAAAGGACTTCATAGCAAAAATGGAGAATGACGAAAGGCGACGGGAGACCACGCAACTCACTAACAATATTAGGGGGTTGAGGAGGGGGAGGGGATGTCAGTAATAAACTACTTTTACTTATTCCCTTTCCCTAATCACTTACTTAGACGAAGTCAGGATAAGACAAATAAAATAAATACTTCCGTCAAATACCAATTGAGAATTCACTCTAGAAGACAATCAAAATGGGTACATCATACATCCAGCAGTATGGCAATGCGGAGGTGCCCTAGATAGGGTTCTAAGACACTTGGTGAAATAGTAAATTTCCCAAGTTTCTTTTTCTTCAGGCATATAAATTTCCCAAGTTTCTTTTTCTTTGGGCATATCGAGAGGTTAGTGTAGTACAAGAATGAGAAAGCCACAACAACAGGAAAGAGTTAGACACTACACGTGATGAAAATACATATTTTCTTCTGACTCAAATGTAGTCAATTTAAAATGTTGTTCTGGTTAAGGAAAGGGTCAACGCAAGGATTGTCACTTCAAAGGAATCTTTGGAGTTTGCCCATATCCAAATGGGTCTTGCAAGAAAGACGAATTTCATATTGAGCACCAAATATATGATATTGGGATGGAATGGCTCAATCGACATTCTCCTCCCTAAGAATCACACATGCAAGTTTCCCTACATACGGCTCGACATGGCGAAGGCCCTTTCCTTCGCGTTTGGTAAGCACTTCGCTATAGCAAAGCATCACTTCCCTCTAATTGGCTAGAACCGATGCTTTGACTGTGAAAAATCTGCTCTGGCCATCGTCATTCAGTCACCTGAGATCCAAGTCAGCACGGGCAAAGATCTCTTGATTCCTCATGGTCGGGCCGGTGTTGAAAGCCATCTCCCTGTCGCCTATCTCACCCGACAAAAGTCCGTCAAAGGGTGAGCCATTGCTTTTTGGATCTTCTTCTACCTAATGTGGTACCCTCCCATTTTTGGTTCCCATCCCATTAGGCTTACCTTGTTCATAGGTTGACCCCATGGCAACAGGAAAAGGCGATCATCGTGCCATACTCCGGTGATCTCTTGCCCACTGAGGCATGCTAACTCCCATAGTGTCCCAAATCACATTCTGCGAATTGAAAGGGGAAGCCCACAAATCACATTCTGCGAATTGAAAGGGGAAGCCCACTCATCCATTAGCTCCTCTCGTAGATGTGGTGCAGTTTTACAAAGCGTCTAAGCACAGTTCACTCGTGTTGATCACTCCAGAGTTTTGCCACCACTCCGTCGACATTTGCATGTTGTATTATACACTTCATTGCATAGTTTCCCATGCTTCATACATTCCCTCCTCTTCACGAACGATAAATATCCTGACATGGTGGGTTAGAAGCATCCAGTCAGCAAGATTTTTGGCTTGACCAAAAAGTCTCATGTCCTCTGAGTCGCACGACATTTTAACCTAAAGAACATCTTGCGCAATTCATGCGTTTCCATTTTTATGACCAGAAATTATTGCTTTATTTCTATTTCAAATTATTCTCTAGACCTTTAATCAATATAAGTTGATCGTAACACAATATATAAGACTAGTGATTTGGGCAATTCAATCTTCCGTGTGTAACTCGTAAGCCCCCTAAAATTGTCGTTTTCAAAAAATTGGTTATCAAAAAATCAAATCACTATGCATATCTTGCTAGCTATGACTTTTGGTGTATTTCTTTTCTCCTCTTTCTGTTCTATTGTCAGAAGGCAGTGCCACGCCGGTTTAGAATGAGAGGATTCCTCTATTCCATAACTTATCAAATGCTTCGAATTGAGTTCCCCTCTCCAATAGTTGATGGTTAAAAGAATCCAGCCTTTCAAACGTCTCTTCTCTCATTGGGTTATGTGGATTGAGCAAGAAAGTGGCGCCGCACTCACCCAGCCCCCTTCTATATCGACATTGGGTCATTTGTTGGATTATGGCCACTTTGGCCTCGAATAGCTCGTCGGGCGTTGATTAGCGCCAAGTGGTTCACTTTGAGGGCACTTTCCCCCACTCTAACTAATAAGAGGAAGCGTCGATGAGTATTGGCCGATGCTCTTGCCCTTGCCCCCGATTATCTGCTTGTATGTATAGGGATAATTTATAATCCCAACATGGGGCGAGAGCAGAGCATGATCTGGAACCGGGGTTCACATGGCTGGGAAGACCCCATCAGGAAGGGGTGGCACTTCATCGAATTGGCTGATGAAGTGACAACTCCATATCTAAGCTAGGTGCCACACTCATATAGAATGATAAAGTCAACTTGCGTGCATATTGCTAGTACAAATTACATTTGATTTAGAATATTCCAAATCAAAATAAATGAAAAAAACAAACCAATTATCAGATTCACCTATCATCGCCGGCATAATCATAAAAAAGATCATTAAAAAAGCATGAGTGGTTATTAAAACATTATAAAGTTGATGATTCCCAGCAAGAATTTGATCGCCGGGTTGGCCTAATTCCATTCGAATTAGTATGGAGAAACATGTGCCCTCGCTCTAGCAATCGCACTGAAGATGGAAATTCCTTTACTATTTTTACTAAACCCCATACATTTTGTATGTAGCATTTCTTTCACTTTCATTTTCATTGTCTATATATGATCCACACTTTGACATCTGAAATTCCATAACAAGTAGATACTTCCGCAGGAGCATAATCGAGTTTATGTTCCAATACATTGCAAGATGTTTTTTTATACTTTCCGCATTTAGTTTGGGATACACCTCCTAATCGACCTGAACAACAAATATGTATCCCCTCCAACCCTTTTGGTATAATTATAGGAATATCCTTCACTATTTTACTCAAAATGGAATGAAATGAGATTTGATTGTTCCTTAGTTGAAAAGAGATGCCTTGAGCAATCAGAGAAGCACTTTGATAAATAGATTTGAACTTATACCGACTCCGTTTTTGTTCTCTTTGACACAAAAGATCACATTTTTGCATTTCGTTCAAATAAGAATTGTACCCATACAGAATTATTCTGTTTCTCAACATGATCTCTATCATCATCTCAAGAACCTTTGCAAATTCTCTAAAACCACCTAGGTCTATGAATTTCTCTATCAATTCGAGAACCTTATCCTTACTCGTGAGGTTCCAACATTTGATCCTTAATTGACCTAGGAGTTGCTCCCGGGCATACTAAAAAAAAAGGTTATTATACACCCCAACTCCATCTCTTGGAAATAAAAAGGTAGCACCGAAGAAAGGAAAGAGAGAGGTGGTGGTTTATGTTGTTCCCACGAAGCAAAGATCATTTTCCAAGCGAATGAAATGGATCAACCTCTTTTTGGCTTGGGCCAAACACTTTTTCTCCAGGTCGAGCTTTCTACAAAAAAAAAATGATGCAAGAGCATATTCTCTTATCTAAGCATCCCTCCTTCGCTCCCTCATCGTAGATGGTTTAGCCACGCCCAGTTCCACAAAATGATTGAGAACTACGATTGGTCGAAATGCATTTTGTTCTTTGTATTCAATAAGTATTGCATGATCGAATAATTCAAGGAGGGCACACAGCAGGGAGGGTCCTTTTTAGTAGATGACTTGTCAGGTTGAAAGAGCGGGACTTCTTTGCTAAAAGAACTTTAATAACTTTATTTTTCTGAAGGAGTTGTCATTTTCTATCAGAAACGCTATGTCATTTGCAACCCCAGTGTATTTTGGATGCTTGAAGGCCCCACTGATCCAAAGTGATTTTGAGGAATTCTTCTTTCTCGATGGTGATCGGTCATGGTATCCATAGCATTGCATCTTTTTTGGCCAAATCCTAATTTCATTTTGCTTATCCCAGTCATCGAGCCTCATCAACTTGACTCTTTTCCCTACCCCCGACCTCTCACTTTGTTTCATTCTTTCTTTGTACCATCACTTGAATGAAGACTCTCGATTGGCCTGACTTTCCCAAATGCCCACCACCGGCCCTTCTCCTTTCTTGGTCTTAATTTTTCGCGTCGTTTCAGTCAAAGTGGTTGACGGAAGAAAGAAATGAATGAATGTCTTTTTTGGAAAATGTAGAATAATATACCTACCAAGGCAAAAGCCAAAGGTAAGTATCATAGATGGACATATCAAACTGAAATATGATCTTAGATTGACATCTTGATAGACTGATTTACTATAATGAAAAATAGATTCAATGGTAACAGAGCCGTGGAAAGAGCCGCTTCTTTTGTTGCAGTGAGGGCCTCCATTCACCAACGCATATTACATATGACGTGCTCTCCGAACAGTTCTAGATAGTCACCCATCACTGGCTCTCAAACCCAACATGTGGTGGATCATGGGAGACAAAGTCAAAGCGCTTGATCCTTTGCCCCATACGACGGAGATGCTCCTCCCCGCCGATCGACATAGCAACACTGCTCGTTATAGGCATTAGCTTAAGTCGTTAATGTTTAGCTCGGATAAGTAAAGTCCCTTTAGTCAGTTTGCTCATGTGGTCTTTTTTATCATATCTTCTCTAACGTTCAGAGTTGTTCTGCTTTGAGAAAGGAGCCTCGCCGATGTCCACAAGAGGCACCCTGAATGAATAAGAAATGGATAGTTGAAGTCAGGCTTGCTTAAAACTTCTACCGATAATAATCACAATGTCAATTACACACCTGGGGTTGATAAGAACTGAGGGACAATGCAATGTCCCTTAACCTGACGTGGGCCTAGCGAAGCAACTGGTAGGTTGAGAGGGTAGGGGCCGGTTTGATTTTGTGCAACACCTCCGCTGTGGGAGCAGGTGCTTGTCATTGGAAAGTAAATGCCCCACCCTAGAAGAACGCCCTCGTTCTATTGCAAAATGCTTCGAAAAAAGAATGTATCGCCAATGGTCCCAACCGGCCGGCCCACCCACTTTCTCCGCTTTGATTTGCCTTCTGGCCACCAAAATCTTCCTTTTTGATATCTGGATGGAGTCTCACTCTGAGGTGGGGGAAGCATGGATTCTTTATATCTAAAGAATCCATGCTGCAAGCATAGGCTGAAAAGGTAATGCTCTCACATTGGGGAGGGGTGCGCCAAAGCAACGCGGGACCTCCGAAGGGGTCAATACTCAATCGATGTATAGTATTCTTTTCATGAAAGTCAAACTGGTTGGCTGCATCTTGTAGCATGCGTACTCTGATCCTCTTCTACGAATCTACGACTCTCGTCGAAATTCCCAAGCGAGACTCCATCTATATCCCTAAATGTTTCTTTTTTCTTATCTTCTGTGATTTACATCACAGCTTCCTCCCAGCTCCACGTTGGGCTTAGGGTCGTAATCAACGATAAGGTCAGGGGAACGTCAGAATGGTAGCTGCTTAGTCTTTTACGAGAGTCCAATCTCTTTGTACTGTGCTCTTGTGTCTTTGAATAAAATAAAAGGAAGGGGGTCGATGTCAGGCCCCTTCCCTTCTACTGCAGGGATGTGATATGATGGTACTATAAGCCTTCTGTCCCATGCATCATAATAGCTCATGTGGTTCACCGGTTCTACCGAAAACTCTTATTTGCGAAATCAAAGTATAGCGCGACACCAAGCGAGAAATGTCTCTTCTTTCTTTCAATTCACTGAGCTGAAATGAAACATCAAAATTCCATTTTCTAAGGACCTCAACTCTTGGTCCTAGCAATCGCAAAATCAGTCAATAAGAACTGAAGATGCACTTCTCATATCAGTGATGGCCTCTCTAGCTCCGCTGGGCACTGGGCCCTGGATGGGCTAGCGATCGGCACCTCCGAGGAGTGCTTACCTGGGTTTTTCGACTGGTATTCTGCACCTCGCGCTCATGATATCTACATTCAATTGTGCCCCGGAGACACGGTCGAAGCGCCCGTCCAGTGTACCTCTTTCATGACATGCTGATAGTCCTAGGAGTCTTCCTGTGGTCTTCAGGAGTTAGAAGAAGTAGTGTCCGTCCAGGACATTTGCAGCATCCTCCGACGCCTTTCTTTGCTGAATATGGGATAAAGATCAGGAAAAGAGGGGACCAGACCCATTTGGTAACTTTTACGGTCGCCCTCACTGAATCGACTTGGATCTGAACTATGATTTAGATCAAGTCTTACCAAAAATGGAATTGCATTTTTGTGGCACAACTTGATTTTTTTCCCCCTTTCCTCCTTTTATTTTATTTGCTTCATCTCCAT
The DNA here is from genome assembly GCA_036321105.1 of Dracaena cambodiana. NCBI lineage: Eukaryota > Viridiplantae > Streptophyta > Magnoliopsida > Asparagales > Asparagaceae > Dracaena > Dracaena cambodiana. Next base: position 14,610,370 of record JAYEPQ010000018.1, read on the forward strand.
GTAGAAGCAAACTCTCCAAATTTTTAGCCAATCTTTCTTTCAGTAATCTTACAATAAAATGATTTTTCCCATTATAAATAAGTACGGAGAAATCAACGAATTTCGGCAAAATAGAAGATCTACGTGACCAAATTTTCCTTTCCAAAGACTTTCTCTGCTCTTCTTCATTCTCAACAGAAAAGCATAAAAAAAACTCCCCTTTCATATAGATCGTCGTGACATGAACAAAATTTAGAATTATAACACTCGACAAATTCCTTAAACTTGTTTTGGCGACTTCCGCCAATAGGGATGCCGAGGGTCTACCCCCTTTCGCGTGCCCATCACCTCCTACATGAGGATGATCCGTGGAGTCTTTGCAAGACCATGAACAACGGGGTCATTGCCGAATCACGAAATTTGTTCTGCTTTTCAAAGCGTCACATGCACCATGGTTGAGATGTCAGATTGGACGATTTCCAATCTCAAAAAAAAGAAAACCATGAAGCTAATGGCACACTTACTGAAAGAGTCTAAAAGCCTAGATTCTCTCTCTATTATACATCACTTCACTAAGGTGAGTTACAACTGGATTGTCACATCGAACGTACCATACCAGTTTCACTAAAGTAACTTATTCAGAGAGCCATAGTCCCAATGGCCAATGGGAGGGTCTCATAGGATTGTGTAAGAAAAAGGCGTTCATTCATTCCCTTTTTTCTAGTATTGTGGTTTGCATGAGTCATTCGACCCGGTTCACCACCCGCTCTGAAGGGCCATAAACATGTCTTAGTCTGTTCGATACTCTCCATCAATGGCAATGTCACAAGCGAGAAAAGCCCCTATAGAGAGGTTGAGTCCTAGGGAAAAGCAGAAAGCAGAGCGGGATACTAAAAGACAATATCTCATATCCCTGCGGGAGAAAAAGTACCAATATCTATCTCTTCAGCGCGAGTTGTTAGTCAGACTGTGGAACTCCTCCCTCTAAAATGGTTTTTTTCCTTTTGGAGAGTTGGGGAGGATTTCCGTTAAAGAGTCAAAGCAGCTATGCAATCACATACATGGGCACTAGTCAACGCTCGTTGGTTTCATAAAGTCAGTTCCTGTCACTTTGTTTGGTTCGTCAAATGTGTGGGTCAATCAGTCTACTCACCCAAAAGATGAGATGGATGCTTCTTTCACAATATCCTATGAGTCTCTAATTCAAAAACGGAACAAAGCGTGACTTTCGATGAGCATTCCTAAAACGAACCAGGCATGAGTAAAAACTAATAAGGGGTTGCAGGCCATCAGAAGCGATGCCTACGGGTTAAACTCTCTGAGTTTAAACAGAAATTCCCAGCTTTATGGAACATTTCTGAAGCTTTCGTCAATCACATTTGAGACTGTGTTGAAGGCTAAACATAAATGGCATACAAGTGACGAAGTCCCAGGTGTCGCTACTGAAGAGGAGACTTCGCTGGATAGAGAATGAGCATCCGAAATACGACTCATGGGAGGATGGGCTAGGGCTACTAAATCGAGTGATTCATCGAGAAGAAGAATGACGAGTCTTGTCCATTGAGGCCATGCGAATATGGAAGGAGATATCGCTATGGAAGAGGGAATTCATTGGCTCGACGTGGTGGGGGAGTAGGTGGTGCCTCTGGTTTAGTACTTTATGTAGGAGGAATTGTCTTGGAAGGCATCATCCATCGAATTTCTTATTCGTGATAGCCGTAGGGGGGTTTCTATTTCTACTCGGCAGTGAACAAAGAAACGGTGATCTCGATAAGATAAACAATTTTCTCTTTGTTTGTGATTCTTTTGACGAAAGGCTCAAATCCAATATTGGTAGCGAAAGGCTCCAACTTGCATAAACTAGAGGCCTAGACCAGAAAGCGTCAGAGAACGAGGGCAGAAACGGAAGTAAGTACGAATATAAGAAGGCCTAGAATAGCCAAGCCAAAGGAGGAAGTCCCCTAGTGCAAAATCAGTTATGGAGCCACTCTTTTCATCACCCTCACGGAAAGGAGTGTCAGTCGCCTCGTCTCACTATTGAGGAAGCTTCTCATTCTAGACCCACTTTCTAACCAGTAACTCAAGTTTAGGTCGCTTCCCCTCCTTTTTTTTATAGTCTCGTGAGCTTGCTACTGGCTTGGTACTAGCTTTTGGCTTGGGTAGGGGACCAACATCTCCTGCATTTACGACTAACTATTGAACTGCCATTTTGAAGGAAGTTTATCAGAAACTGGACTTTACTCTTCTAGATCTGTAGAGGCACCTTTCCCCCACCAGGTATTCCATCGCTTTGGTTTTGACTGGTCATTTATAGTATAGGCAGGCCGGTCACACTTGTTTATCGAAAAACATCGAGAATCCCTTTCCTTGCTACAGCTATTATTGATCTACGTGAAGTGCCCTCAGTTATAGTCTTTTTGTCCTGGCAAAGAGTTACAGATCCAGAACTACTAGGTTCCTGATGCCCCCATCTAAATGCACTAGTTTTTCATCATTCTTCCAAAAAGCCTTTGTCTAATAGTGTTATGTCGATCACTCGTCAACAAAGAGAGGGACGTCGCGCTAAAGATCGAGGGATCTTTCTTTGCTTTCGTTTAGCTACGACTGCAACCATGCCTTCCATCAAAGGGCATACGACGAACCCCTACTTTACAGATAAAGATCGGGGGAGTAGTAACAACCCCAACCAAAAAGTCACTTTATGAATAGTGAAAGTAGATGCACCAATGCCCGATCCGAATAGAAAGTCTTAGGCGACTTAGCTATAATCTAATCTATCAAAATGTAAAAAAGAGAACAAGCCAATTGACCCGGCTTTACTCATTTGAGTCTCCAATCCATTTCCATCATCTCTCTAATTCCTCTTGAGCTAGAAGCGTATGAGAGCGCCATCGTATGGAACTAGCCACAACGTTCGAATCGGAGAAAGACATCTAGTGTTGGTAAAATACTTCATTGCTTTGATGTAATATTTCTGACTACTGTATCCATCTACCACTGAACGATCATCATAATATCTTTTTCCTGCCGCCTGTGGCCTAGCAAGCATAAAATATTATTTTCTCTTATCATTTCGCTTGTCAATAGGTAACCCAGTGGATGGAAAGCCATGATTCTGGAGTATGCGTGAATGTCTTTAGTACATTTTTGTTTGATCTCTTCTTTCTCTTTTAAGTGAATGCCCTTATTTGCTTGACCACCTTCTTTTCAATCAGTTGGATGTACTTTTGTGAAAGAAGGAAAGTAAGCGTCGGCTCAACCTTTTCCGGGGGAGGAAAGTGTTGTCTGCCTCATTACCTTTTTGTATATAAAATTGTCGATAAGGGTTCTGTCCTAAGGCACCATCACCATCGAGGAATATCCATGAAGAAGGGGTCTCTGAGTGACTGGAAGAGAAGAGGTTCCATCGGTGGACTGTCCTGTTGTTGTATTGCTGCTTATTTGAGATAAGTAAAGACAGTCAGACTTTCAAAAGTATATGTTTTCTTTGCTTGCATCGATTGCTTTGGCTCTAGATAAATACAACTGAGAACCCATCTCCTCTCTGTCTATTGTTGAGTCAATCTAGATCTCCTGTCACCTGACTTTTGGGCTAGACTGTGTCGGTAGCTTTCTCTCAGAATATGTCAATTGTTTGTGTCGTAGCATTATCTATTATTTTTTTACGAGATATCTGTGTGGCTTTCTTTGTGTTCTATGATGGGAAAGCATTTTTCAGCAAGTGAAAATTGACGATGTTTGTCGCGCTTCTCTTTCGATATTTGTCAGGCCTATTTTTGTCAAGCATGTCTGTTTATATATTATATTGGCTCTGGAGTTTCTTAGTTTTCTTGTTGGAGGTCCTCCCTTCTTCTTTCACTTCTGTTGAGATCTTTTAGAAAGGGTTATTCTGTGTGGAGGAGTTTGCAATTCCATGTGATTTATGTCCTGGAGGTTATCTCTTCTTGAATTTTGTCGATGTTTTCCTCGGGGATTTTTTAGTGAATTTGCACTAGATCAGGAGTATTTCTAGTTGTTTTATCCTTTAAACTATGTTTGACGGACTATTTATTCCCCTAACCAGGCAAAATGGCGCACCTAATTGGACGATGTGGCGCACTATTTCTTGTTGAGACTGCCTTTCCTATATTTTTTCCATTGAAAATCGGAGTGGTTGGCATATGGGAATTGAATTGTTTCACTGGTGTCGTAAGTTGCCCTGATTGATATTCATATTCTATATGTCCCCCTTTTTCCCTTCTTGTGATTTTGAGACCTATTATTCTCTCCGTCATGTGTTTTTTGCTCTACCCATGTTCCTCTTCATTGTGGCCTATCTCTCTTCCCTAGTGGATTTTTCTATATTTCGGTATTTCCAGTTGTGCCTTCCACTATCCTACATCCCTCCTTCTCTTGTGTTATCCATGGAAGACTGAGGCGTGCGAGGCCCTAGTGCGGGCACTCATCCCCGCCCATAGGTCTTTACCCCTATAGTGTCCTAGGATAGTAAACAAAGCAGCGAGTGTAGCCCCCCACCCCCTATGCCCCGATGTCTGGTTATGAGCAAATCCCCTTCGTCGTAGCTAACTGTTGAAGTGATTCCCCGGTGGGAAACACGAAATCCTTTCGAATCCATTAATAGTGTTTACCTCGTCAGTATGTATGGGATTAAGCGTTCCCCAGAGAGAGTCGGCCTTCGTGTCAAAGTGTATTGGTAAGAGAATGAGCTAAAGTGACGCCGATGATTTGACAGAGTCTGGCCGTGTAGTATTGAGACCAAGGATATGTTCATCCTAAGAGAAAAGGTAAATCAAACTATATCCCTCTTCTCTTTCTGGTCCCGCAAATCCGCTGATGGTTTAATGCTCTAAGCTAAGTGTCATAGTCGATTCCCCTTGTCTTGAGGAGGGTTAGGTCAATTAGTTGAGGGGGGATCTCGTCCCGATCCCACCTATTTCCCTCCCCATTCTTTTCTGGTTTGATGAAGTCATTGTGTTGTCTGTCTACTTTCTTCCGTATTGAAGGGTTCTATGCTTTCTTCCCATTCTTGTATTCCCTGTGCCTTTCTGCCTATTTCTCCCTATTGTGTGTCAACATGTCATGCTATTTCTTGTTCTTCCCATTCCTCTTCTTTTTCCGAGCCGTCTAAATTTTATGCCTTTGTTTTTCTATGTTGAAGGGTTTTCATATTTCGTCTAAGTAAAAAATGGGTTTTTTTCTCCTTATTACTCCGATGATATTTTTATCAATTCTTCCTTCATCATAATGCGCATCGGAACAACGGTTGCTTAACATTTCTTTTTTGCTTGGAAATGGGTGTTTTTTGCATCATTTGTTCCGCATTTTCTTTCTAACATGTTTGTGTTTCTCCTAAGGCCCTCATGTGACATTCCTCAGGGTTCCTAGTGTAGACTCCATGTCTGCCTGTTGTCATCCTTTGTGTTTGTATCCGAACTGGTTCTGAGTGTCTCCCCCATGTGCATTTAAGTACGAATATCTATTGTTTATTTGTGTTGTTAAGTTGAAGTTTGTTTCCTTCCTTTCATTTCCTTCTTCTCCAGAGAAGTAGGTCATTGATTCTAGTTCTTTGCTCTAGGAAGTTCTCATCCCCTGTCCCTAGTACCACCCCATAATGATATCTGGGATCCCTTATGGGACTCCCTCCGGTAAGAAAATCTCTGTTGTTTCGGTTCTTCTGCTCTATTCTGCTTTCGGGGTGTTTGATTCTGAAGTCTCTATTGCAGTGAGTATCCGATATGTGAACGCCCATTATTTTTTGTCTGTCTCATGTGACTCCCCATGTTAGGTTCCTATCCCCCTGCGATTGTGTGCATGTAGTTGCCTAGGGTAAGTGAAATGCCAGTTGCTTGATTTCTTCTTTTGCTTATCCCTTTTTTGAAGTTTAAGGCAGTTCCCTCTAGCTCTTTTCTTTGGCTTGATGTCTCAAGCGGTGAAAAGTTCTAGGTAAATCCCTCGCAAACATAACATCTAGTGTAGGTCTTATTGCAGATTTCCCCCTCTTTTTTGCCTGTTCTTCTACTGTTGAGAAGTTATTGTTTCTTCGGAAGTGGGTTCATCTGTGATTGTAGTAGTTTGTTTTATAAATGTTTAACTTTGGTGCTCTTAAATTTAGGTTGCAGATTCAGTATACACTACTCACTGGAATAGCCGACCAAAGCTGCAACCAGGAAAACAAGGAAATACTAAAAGGAAGAATAATAAAAATTTAAGTTTTGCTCGACCCATATCTATACCTAGCTTCATCACATTACATGTCAAACCAACATCGGACCTCCCCTTAAAAAAGCCAAGAAAATGCTAGGGGCATGGACCACTCCAATCCAGGGCTGCCCTATGTTCTTGGTTGTGAAAAAGCAGAAAGCTTTCCGACAAGGCATTGAAGCTTTGGAATTGCGAGGTTTTAGGTAATGTGCAAGATGCAGTTCTCCCTATGTGCCAAGTGTTTATAAGCTACAAACTACGAGACAATTGGACCTTCTCAACTCACTGTTAGCCGATAAAGAAAGGCTCCTAAGCCAAGAGCTAAATGTCAATGATGAAGAGTCGTCCCTTTGCCAAAAACAAGGATTGATTGGTTGCAACTTGGAGATCGTAATTCCAAGTTTTTCCATGCTTCATTCAAAACTAGGAAATCCAAAAATGTCAGAGTTATTGATTCAAAAAAAGATAGATTCGGGAACGTGATCAAAGATCCAAAAGATGTGGTGACAGATGCGGTTCATTACTTCCAAAACCGGCTCAAGAAAGTAGAGGACATGGGAACCATCGAATTATATATCCGACGAAGGGTTAGCTACGAGGATTCGAGCATTTCCACCAACGAAAGTCTCGTACGAGGAGATTGAAATGGTTTGTTATGAAATCCAATCCCACTTTGATGAGTTGTGGTGAATTCATGCTAGAACTCTTTCGAAGGCAAAGGCAAGGCAGCTGGTATCTTTGTTGACAAGATTATGGGAATTCAATAATAGGATTAAGCTGAGGTGTAGAACTTCTTTTGGAAATGTTGGAGTTCTTAAAACAAGGCTTATGAAAAATATAAAAAAGTGGGATGTCAAAAGAGGAAGAAGAACATCGACGGCTCAAAATGAAATGATTGCTGCTAGTAATTGGTCTACCAGTCCACTAGCAGCAGCTACAGGACAAGAGCTAAAGCTCGCCAGCCACCAACTAAGCCAATGCACAATCTCTATCCCTTCCCAATGATCACTTCTAAAATCCGAGTTGGATTCCATTTTATTTGGAAGGTATTCCCGACACAGTGTGCCAGGTTTGACCGTCTCACAGGTTCTTTTTCCCAATTTTTAAAAGAAGAGGCATCAAATGGGACATGTTGCGTGCTTTTGCATAATGATGGAAACACATATCTCATACCTTCATCTTTGTAGTTGGAGAAATAACAATTCTGTTTGGGTGGATACATGCTTCAAATCACACCGGATCCTAGAAAGAAGATGAACCCTCATTTAGCATACCGTGTGGAGAGCGGGAAACTAAAGGATTTCAAGGCCATGAGATCCCTTCCTTCCCTTGTGAGCATAGCTAGTCTAAAAAAAGATTACGAGCTAAATGTCCGTCAGGCTCTACAAAGTGGCATTGGATTCCAATGATGCAAGAGAGTGACAGCCGATTGTGATGATCGATTATATCATGCTTTTGTTTTTCCTATTTTGATGTCCAAGGAAGATAATGCACTCCTGCACAAAGGAAGATTTCTTTTTCTTAACATAGAATGCTTCTCCTACTGCCTGCGTAGCACCAGCCATCAGATGCTCAACGTGCTATTTGATTTCTTGAGCTATACACTACTATCTCATCCAAGTATAGATTTACCAGAACTTGTCAAGGTAGTCGTGAAAGGTCTGAATCTCCCGCATGCAAAATATGGATTGTGTATTAGTCAGCCCAAATGCCATGACCATAAATTCAAAGGCACCGAGTAAGACATGTAGTCTTCGGCTAGTCCCCTTCTATTTGCTATTCGAGCATCAAAAATAGCCCGAGCTCAAGTCAAGCTTAGTGAAGTACCCTGTGCACCTGGTCAAAGAAGTGTGCAATGAGCAAAATGGGATGTCATTAGGATGGTTACCTTTTCTAGCACCCAAAAGTCTACACGCACAGCCTAAGGTTCCAGGGGGAAAGAGACCTAAGAAAAATGAGCAACTTCATACTATTCTCACCGGATTCAAACAAAATAGTTGTACGTGTATTGAGGGTTGGTACCTGACTATCTCTTTTCCTATCTTCTTTCATGGAAACTGCTACCCACATAGTTTTAGTCTGACAAATATCTTAAACAAACATCTGGTGATTCTAGATCTTTCAACAGGTTGTTCCCACCACTGAAGTTAGAATCTGGGTGAGGTCTGTGTCACAGAGAGGGTTATGAATGAAAAAGAGCAAAGATGTTCTTCATTTCATTGGTAGAACCAACGCCAATATCATATTGACTCTCTCTCATCTAATAAAATGAGAGTTTCCGAGAGTGACTTTCGTCAAAATTCTCTCCTTTCCAAAGCTCCACATGGCGGGTGAAAAGAAAGAAAGAGAGGACAATAAGCAATGTTACTTTCATTTGAGTTCTTTCTTTGTAACTAAAAGGTCCACCTTTCTCTCACATTGATTCACCAACTTTGGACTTTCGATGCCTAAATCAACAAGTGAAAAAAAGTGTGCTCTTGGAGAAACAGAGTCTGATTACCAAGAGGTTCTAGATTGCATCCAACCAAGCGGAAAGAGTTCCCCTACTAAGAAAAGGAAGTTGCCATTTCGATGCGCCAAATCAAGGTTGACTTGACTAACAAAATGTCAATGATGGGTTCCAAAAGGCAATGGAAATCCCAATAGCTATGTAGGCATAAGCCCTCACTTCGCTCGCCTCTATAACTAGGGGAGATCAGAGAGCAGGTAAGGCCAATCTAAATGGATGGTTGAAAGGTCCCCTAACTCTATGAATCGGTACGAGCGTATAATACTTCATACGGTGAGATCTCTTATTGAGGCATCAGAGGGCGTAAACTTGATCGTTTGCTATCTGAACGTCACTTTGGGAAGATGCCCAACTTCAAACAAGTATTCATCAGGAACTCTCTGACGTTTGATTATCTGTTTCTATAAAAGAATAAGTCATTCTCGACGTCTCTAAACTAGAAAACTGTCAATCCACTATAAATCATTTGTTTCGGGACTTCATGACTGAGGAGGTGTTCTGTTAAAGAGCAGTTCTTTCTCGATGAGGAGATTCGATGAAGCATGAGAGTGAAATGAGACTTCGATGCCGATCGAGAACACTTTTTCCCCGAAGCAAGGTTACCTAGTCTACGAAGTTGGATTTTCTATCGAAGCCTGAAATGAGTCATCCCTGACCTCTATACATCTATGGAGGAAGAGCGTGTCTTCTTCCAATGCCTGATCTACAACCTATGAAGACCAATGACTAAATAGGAGTGGCTGGACGATTCACTAGATCCATAAGCCAACAACTCTCTCTGACAAAAGAAAAGGACAAAAGCAGAGCTCAGCACTAAGGAATCCTCGACGGAATAGTTTTTGTGTGAACAACATTTGTTCCAAACCCCCTGTTTTGCCTACCAACCATCAACTTTTCTTTCTAGCCCCTCTACGCTTACCTTATCAATGCATGTATTCCTTTGATTGCTTGTTTGCTATACTCCATCATACTAACTATATTACTTTGTCTTTGCACCTTAGTCCTGGATCAACTCTCAGTCTTCTTTTCTATAGCTTGAATCCGTGATCAACCTTTGACGAATTTGTTTGTTGGCTTGACTCCAGAACTCATAGAGGAAGGAAAAGATGATCCGTCGGTAACATTAAGCAGGAGACCTTCTGCCAATGAGAAGGCTGTCTTTCGTCGGGCTGTGAGCGACGACAACAGATCAGAGCTAAGCCAGAGACGAGAAATACGATGAAACTGCTTCCTAACTGCTCGATTGAGAAGTCTTACCTGATGTTGATGTGAATAATATATTGCAAGCATACAAAGTCAATTGTAGCGCTTTACAAGTTGTTCCCACCAAGATCAATGGTGTTTTGCATTTTTACTAATTCTTTAGTTATATCAAGTTAACTATGAGAGTCTACATTGAATGAATTAGTCTTAAATTCCTAAGTTAACCTAGGATTTTGAATCCCTTAGAATAATAGCCTAACAATGAATTATCTATTTCTTACTAACTTTTTAATTATGCACAATCAACTAAAATGTTAAAAAAGGTGATCTTTTTAATTCAATTTTAATAAAGAGCCCTAAGTATGACCAATCAAGTGTCGTGCAAGTATAAATCATCAAAAATAGAATCTTTCTTAAAAACAAATTATATCTAGTAGATAATCTCATAAACCAAATTAAAAAAATAAACTTCAAACCCTAACCTAAGCATAGGTTATCAAAAGACCAAACTTAATCATAACCTATTAAAAAAATAGATCTACAAGTTTATTCTCTTCACTTTATTTATAAGAAATTCTTGTTAATAATTATATAAATAAACAAAGATTATAAATTCCAAATCTCATCTAAGTATAGACTATCAAAATATAAATTAAGCATAATTTATCAAAAAATTTATGATTTAAGAAGTCTTATCTTTACTTTATTCATAAAAAAATCACAAATTTAATTATTTTTAGAAGAAGATGAGATAAATCCAAGTTAGATCTATTAAACTAATTTAATTTACATCCTAAGGCTAATTCAAATTAGTTACCCATACTATGTATTATCAAGATCATATTTTTCTTATTAGAAAACATTAAAAATCTTATTTTTCTATGAAAGCTATGAAATATCTACACTAGAAAATAATTAAATCTATCTAAAAAGTAAATAAAATATTTCTACTCACTAGAAAGAAATAAACAATAATGGGATTACCTCTAGAGCTCAGTATTGCAGTCGTTACTCCTTTGGCAAGACCCTAATTTTTATTCAATCAAAAGTTGTAACACTACCGTTTTTTAATTGCTTCCCAAAACGGAGGACGTAACTTAAAATTTATAGTAGGCAATCTAACAGTAACAAAATCTTAAAATAACCATAACTACTAGCACATTGAGATTGATAAATAGCATGTCTGAAACTAAAATTATTTCATTTATACAAGAGTTGATTACATAAGATGGCGTAATGCTCTAAATATAAACACAAAAGAGAAAAACAGTGCCCAGACAAAAGGAAATATAAACAAAATATACGATGGTTCTCCAGAAAGTACTATACTACTTACTGTCTCTTAGTCTGTTCAATAAAGTATGGGTTTTCAGTTGGAGCTAGTTCTTCTCCTTTGCATTCTAAAACTGGATTCAAAACCCAGGAAAATAAACCCAGCAAGTAACACTTTAAGAAAAGAAAATGTGTACTATCATAGTACAGGAGTATTAGTGTACGTGGCATGCTTATGTCAGTGTTGTTTGTGAACAAATAAATTAAATATGCAAACAAGTATAAATAAATGCATAAATAAATAAACAAACATGAAAACAATTACTCTATGTATTTTAATCATGTATTCTATTAGTCTAAATCATCGTCTTGTAGAAACTGTACAGATAGATAAGATAGCGCTATTTTTCATTGTTGTATAAGTGCCCGTACATACCTGGGCTTTGGCCTCAATCACATGGCATTGAATATGCCATACCGCTAGGTATTAAATTCAATCTCCGTACTGTATTACAGTAATGAATATACCACACTGGGTATCAATTATCAATCGGTGATTCAGTATCACCCAAGCCACCGCAGTAAAAAATTCTTGGCCCTAACAGTGTAATAAACCTTATACGACATGGCTCTTATCCATCGTATAGTTTCTCCCATCCCCGAATTTTGTTATAGGCTATTTTAATATTATTTATGATTTATTTTGGGAATGGATACATCATGTAATAATATTGCATTATTTCTAACCCCAAAACTTAAAAGGGACATTAATGAATAAATTAACATGCCTTATTTTATTCTTTTTTAGTAGTTTTAGTAGGAACTGTATTACAGGAGCACCATATAAACAAATGTCACTTATACCTGAATAAAATAAAACAAATTGACATGGTTCTTATACATAAGTATCATTTAGTTTTAATCATGCCCTCGAATATAATCTCTAGTGAACCATACCATTTCACATAAAAGTAGGTCTCTTTTCTCTTTTTTTTGATAGTACAGAAATAAATAAATGTTACAATATTTATATATATCAAAATTTACCCAATAATCTGATTCAGTTCTCAATATCAATCAATAGTCCAAATTGTGAATCGACGATATTTACAAAATAATAGTTCAAAATATGAACTGAGCATATTCACCAAATAAATTAAGTACACAAATATAAATTAAATAAATTTTTCAAGAAACGAATAAAGAATAACAGTGTTACTTACCTCTTCTTGATCTCAATTATTTGATTTGATTTTTATCTCTTTTTTTAAAATCCTTTTCCCTATAACTCTCTGGTTTGGTTCTAGCGTGAGAGAGAGTGAGAAGAAGAGAGAGGATGCGATGGTGACTGAGAGAGAGTGTCTGCGGGTTCAATTTTATTTCCTTTTTTGAAGAGAAAAGAAACAATATGTGGAGAGGTTTATATCAAACATGATGGCAATCTCGTAAATTAACCAAATTTTGGTGATTAAGGCTTAAACCTCCGTTAGCCACGTAAACTCCAACCTTGCCACGCAAAATTCCCTCTCGACAGCTCAAACCAACCTAATTTATGGGGGTGTGCCCTAAGAATTTGGTTAACTATGGAGGTGTGTTCAAAGAAATTTCTAATTTATTTAATATTTTATTATTTACGGCTCCGGTAAACGTTTCCAAATGCTACCAAATTTATATAGAATGTAGTGCTCAACAAGAGGAATAGTAGAAAATTATATGTTTGTTATTTCGATATTCGAAATAAAATAAATAAAATTCTAAAATAATTAAAAGGATAATTTAATATTATAAAATTAGCAAATTTGAAAATATTTTTTGGGCCTGCAAAGAAAATTTGTAAAAATTATAAATATTATAAAACTAATAACCACGAATATTGAATGTCATTTTGAGTTGCGGATTTAAAGTTACGTCCACCGAAAGTTATTTTGATATCCAAAATTGACTTCGATAGTCTTATTCGGAACGATTGGATCTAAAAGTGGAATAAAGGTGGCACGAATTTTGGAATATTATATTTTACCCACCTAACAAAATAATTTCATCCTCAAAATTGCAAATTGTAAGACATGATGGTATATGCATGTATATATTGATATAAAAATAAATTCAATCGACATACTTGATCATGAGAAAAGGTATGGATACTTTATCCTGATATCTTTTTCAAACTTCCAAATAGAATCTCTTAGTGATTGTGTATCCCATAAAACAAGAACCAACGGTATCACTTTGTTCTTTAGGACTTTCTCCCGCCGGCCGATAATTGTTACGGGTTGCTTCTCATATTTTAGATCTGATTTCAAATCTACCTCGGACAAATTTACCACTTTGTATTCTTCACCCAAGCATTTCCTCAACTGTGAGACATGAAACACATCATGAACAGTTTTCATATCGGGTAGTAATGATAATATATAGGCAAAATTTTTAATCATTTCCGTGACTTCAAATGGCCCGATATATCTTGTACTGAGCTTTCCTTTCTTACCAAATCTAATCACACCCTTCATAGGGGATATCTTAATAAATACCTTATCTCCTACTTCAAACTCCAATAGTTTTCGATATTAATTTGTCTATTTTATTTTGTCTATCTTGAGTCGCCTTCATACATTCTTTGATAACTTTCACTTATTATGTTGCTTAAGTAATCAAATTCTAGTCCCAAAATACTTCGTTCTCCAATATCGTCCCAGCACAATGGAGATCTGCATTTTCGACCATACAAGATTTCGAATGGTGATATTTTAATGCTCTCTTGATAACTATTATTATAAAAAAAAAATTCCACCATATACAAATAGTCCTCCCAAGATCCACCAAAATCCAACACACAAGCCCTAATTATATCTTCAAGTACTTGGATGTCCATTCTGACTGACCGTCTGTTTGTAGATGGTAAGCTAAAGATAAATCCAAATATGTTCCAAGACTATTCATCAATCACCCATAATAGTATAATCTGAACCTTGTATCTCTATACAACTCTGACTGGAACCCTATTTAATCTCACCACCTCCTGCGTGAATCTTCTGGCTAATATTTATATTGACTGACCAATTCTAAATGGAATGAAATGAGCTGACTTGGTCAGTCGGTCCATAACTATCCAAATTACATTATTGTCTCTGGTGCCCCTGAGTAAGCCTGTAATAAAATCCATCAATATTTGTTCCCACTTCAACTCTGGTATTACTAGTGATAGGAGCAATCCAGCCATTTTCTAATATTCAGTCTTCACTTACTGGCAAGTGGAGTATCTAGATACATATCTGGCAATCTCTTTCTTCATTTTTAGCAACCAGAAATACTTTTTCATATCCTTATACATCTTACTGCTTCCGGGATGAATGGAATATATTGATTTATGAGCTTCTTCTAAAACCTTATTTCTTACCTTCCTCTTAAGCACTCATAATCTTTTCTTGAATTTAATAGCACATCTGAGTACATTTTCATTTCTGGCATTTTACCTACTTCAATTTTATTCTCTAACCTTCGAAAATTTTCATCTCCAACTTGAGCTTGCTTAATCTACTCTATCAATGGTGACTGTAACTATATCTCTATAAGTTGTGCAATCACTCCTAGTAAAATTACTTCCAATTCCATCATTTGCATCTCCATTAAAAACTCTTTTTACTGAGTTAATCTATCAACTACAGGCTCTTACTCAGCACATCTGACACTATATTAATCTTCACTGGATGATACTTTATTTCCAAATCATAATCTGCTACTAACTCCAACTATCGCCTCTGTCTCATATTTAGTTCTTTTTGAGTAAAAATATGCTTCAAAATTTTATGATCAGTGTATATCTCTACCCTCTTTCTCAGTAAGTAATATCTCCAAATCTTTAATCACTACCGTTAATTCTAAGTAATGAGTCGGAAAATTTCTCTCATAAGGTATCAACTGTCTTGATGAAAACTCAATTACTCTTCCATTATGTGTCAATACACATCTCAATCCCTGTCTTGAAGCATCACTATAAATTTTCATTCCTCCAGAATTATTTGGAATTACTAACATTGGTGTTGTTGTTAGCTTTCATTTTAATTCTTCAAATACCTTATTACATTTCTTTATCCAGATATATTCTACTTCTTTCCTAGTCAATTTAGTCAGAGGGGATGCGATTTTTGCAAAGTCTTGTACAAACTGCCTGTAATACCCAACCATCCCAAAAATACTCCAATTCTCCGGCACTGATTTAGGTACAGACCAATCCATTACAATTTCTATCTTCTTAGAGTCAGCTGATACACCATCTCCATAAACTATATGATCCAAGAAAGCAAGTTTATTCAACTTAAATTCACATTTACTTAGTTTCTATATAACTTTTTCTCTTTCAGAGTCTGCAAAACTGTCCTCAGATACTCAGCATGCTCTTCTCTATTCTTGAAGTAGATTAAATATAATTAATAAACACCACCACAAATTTATCTAGATACTAAGTAAAAATATGGTTCATCTAATTCATAAATACTGCTGGAGTATTAGTTACTCCAAACAGAATCACCAAATATTCATAATGACTATGTCTGGTTCTAAATGTAGTTTTGAAATATCTTCTGTTCAGACCCTTACTTGATGAAATTCAGAACGAAAATCCATCCTCGAAAATACCCTTACTCCTCCCAGTTGATCAAACAAATACTAGAGCTCCCCAAGGTGAAACACAAGGTCTCACAAAATTCAACTTTAATAACTCACCTACTTGTCTCTTAACTTCTTCTACTTATGCAACTCCCATTCAATAAGGTGGCCTAAACACTAGTTCAGCTCTAAGGATAATGTCAATAGTAAATTCTACCGCCCTTACTAGTAATAGTCTAGGTATCTTTTCAGAAAATATATCTAAGAATTCTGATATTACAGGAATCATTCCTTCTCTCACTTCCATAGCTTCCAAAACTCCTCAATTTTGAAACACCTTAGATTCAGCCAATTTTAGGGATTGACTTCCACCAATAAATTCATAGTCTGATTGACCAGGAATCTGAAATATTAATCTTCTACTCCTACAATTTATCACCGTATGGAAGGTACTTAATCAATTCATGCCTAAGATAACATCTTATCCTCCTACATTGATAACTAGCAAGTTGGTATAAAACTCTCTACCATTAATCACCAAGGAACATAATCTACACTTCTTATTAGTCATGATACTACTATTCCCAGCCTTAATATCCCACCCTGCAAGTAAGATTGCAAAATCAATAGAATTGCAGGAAACAAACATGATCGAGATAAAACAACGTGAAGCTTCAGAATTGAGTAAAATAGTTGGTGGTATAATTTCCAACTAAAATCGTACCTACTACGACTCCTCTAGTGGTCTGAATTTCCTCAGCGTTTATTAGTCTAACATGCCCCTACCTCTGTCCTGTTCTCCCTTGGCCTCTGGTATAGGCTTGTTCTTATGTCTCCAAAGATCTTTTTAGGTTCGGTCCTTCAATCCTCCAAACCAGTGTCCCATTACAACCGATCTTGATACCTGCTGATAAGGAATTTTGGTTGCTGGTTGTTGCCTTGACTATGCCCTCGAATAATTAGTTACTCGATGATCCACTGACTTGCATATCAGACACAGTCCTAGAGCTCTTCTACACTACTTCTGAACATGCCCTGGCATATTGCAGAAACTACACACTAAAAGACCTCCTTTATTAGCCACTACTTGTCACTTTGCCAGTGGTCCTCCAAACCTCTGAAAAAAACTTGCTCCTTGATTAAATGGCCTTTTGAGTGTCGCCTGTCTCCCTTTCTTGTATACTTGCTCCAAGTGACATGTTGCTTCGAATATCTTTGAGTAGGTTTTGTAGTTATGACCTACTAGATTCTCCCTTAGATGATACCTCAATCCTTACTGGAACATATGTGCTCGCTCCTTGTCGTCAGCTATTAGGGTTGAGGCAAAACGATTGAGTCTCACAAACTCAGCAGCATATGTATCCACAGTTCGCTCTCCTTTTTGTAGCTCCAGAAATTTCTTCCTCATTTCCTATTTTGCCAATATAAGGAAAAAACTGGCAAGAAATGCCTCTACAAACGTTTTCCAGGTTATAGGTTCCTAGTGCCTTACCTCTTTGGCAAGCCACCATGTTCTGGCCACATTAGCCAACTGAATACACACCACTTTCACCTAATTCTCCTTCGAAATTTTAACTGCCTTCAGAAAATTCTCCATATCTACAATCCATTGTTTAGCCTTTAATGGCTCTTCTATTCCAGAAGACATAGACAACTACAGCCTCCAGAATTCCGATATCATTCTGATCCCTTTCGGCTCCTTGGACTACAGTATTTTTTCTAACAACATTGTTGTGGTCTATTGTATCTGTGCGACTCTTTGCAATAAGCTCCTAAGATTGGAGGTCTCATCTATCAGTCATGCACTAGCACTCGTAAAAGATTGGATCAACATTATTCTACACCGGACTAGATAGGAATCAATAAAAGGAATTCTAAAGATTGATATTTCAAACAAATAGTAAACAATAGGACAAGGACGATACTAGATCCGATAGATACCAAAAAATAAAGAATAATTATCCAGAATTAGTTACAGACATATTCTTACATGATAGTAATCTTATGGTCTTCCATCTAATCTAGGCTTTGATACCATCCTGTAACGCCCCTGATTTCTAGCTATTTCCCAAATAGAGAATGCTACTTAAAATTTATACTAAATAACCCAACAGTTACAGAATCTTGGGTGACATTGAGATTGATAAATAACACATCTGAAACTAAAATGATTTTATTTATACAAGAGTTAATTACATAAGATGACGCACTGCTCTGAATATGAACACAAAAGAATCAAAAGAGAAAAACAGTGCCCAGACAAAATGAAATATAAACAAAATATATAAAGGTTCTCCAGAAGGTACTACACTACTTATCGTCTCTCGGTTTATTCAATGAAGTACGAGTCCTCAATTGGAGCCAGTTCTCCTTCTTCGCCTTCTAAATCTGGGTTCAAAACTCCAAGAATTAAACCTAGTAAGTAACACTTTAAGAAAAGAAAATGTGTACTATCATAGTATAGGAGTATCAGTATAAGTGGGCATGCTTATGTCAGTGTTGTTTGTGAGCATATAAATTAAATATGTAAACAAGTATAAATAAATGCATAAATAAATAAATAAACATGACAACAATTACTCTATGATTTTAATCATGTATCCTATTGGTCTCAGTCATCGTCCAAATTAATTGTAGAAACTGTACAGATGGATAAGATAGCATTATTTTTCATTGTCGTATAAGTGACCGTACATATCTGGGTCTCGACCTCAATCTCAAGGTGTTGAACCATGCATACTGTTAAGTATTCAATTCGATCCCCATACTGTTTACAATAACGGACATACCACACTTGGATCAATTATCAATCAGTGATTCAGTATCACCCAGGCTGTTGCAGTTAAAAATTCTCGACCCTAACAGTGCAATAATTCTTATACAATATGACTCTTATCCATCATATAATTTCTCCCATCCCCGAATTTTGTATAGTCTTAATATTATTTATGATTTATTTTCGAAAAGGGTGCATCATGTAATAATATCATATTATTTCTAAGCCCAAAACTTATAAGGGACATTAATGAATAAACTAACATGTCTTAATTTATTGTTTTTGAGTATGAACTATATTACAGGAGCACCATGTAAATAAATGAAACTTATACTTGAATAAAATAAAATAAGTTGGCATGGTTCTTATACGTAAATATCAATTAGTTTTAATCATGCTCTCGAATATAACCTCTAGTGCACCATGGCAATTCATATAAAAGCAAGTCTCTTTTCTCTTTTTTTTGGGTAATATAGAAATAAGTAAATATTACAGTATATATATATATATATATATATATATATATATATATATATATATATATATATATATATATATATATATATATATATATATATATATATATATATATATATATATATCAAAATTTACCCAATAATCTGGTTCAGTTCTAATATCAATCAATACTCCAAATTGTGAATTGGTTATTTTTACAAAATAATAGTCCAAAATGTAAACCAAGAATATTCACCAAATAAATGAAGTACACAAATATAAATTAAATAAATCTTTCAAGAAACGAATAAAAAATAACAGTGTTACTTAACTCTTCTTGATCTCGATTCCTCGATTTGATTTTTCACCTTTTTCCTTCTAAATCCTTTTCCCTATAACTTTCTTGTTTGGTTTTGGCATGAGAGAGTGTGAGAAGAAGAGAGGGAGAATGCGGTGGTGATTGACAGGGAGTGTTTGTGGGTTCAATTTTATTTCCTTTTCTTGAAGAGAAGAGAAACAATATGTGGAGAGGTTTACATCAAACATGATGGCAATCTTGTAAATTAACCAAACTTTGGTGATTAAGGCTTAAACCTCTGCTACCCACATAAACTCCAACCATGCCACGCAAAATTTCCTCTCGACAGCTCAAACCAACCAAATTTCTGGGGATGTGAAATTTAGTTAACTATGGAGGTGTGTTCAAAGAAATTTCAAATTTATTTAATATTTTATTATTTACGGTACTAGTAAATATTTTTCAAATACTACCAAATTTATATAGGACGTAGCACTCAATGAGAGGAATACTAAAAAAATATCCGTTTGTCATTTCGGTGTCCATAATAAAATAAATAAAATTCTAAAATAATTAGAAGGATAATTTAATATTATGAAATTAGCAAATTTGAGAATATTTTCTGGCCTACAAGAAAAATTTTTAAAAATCATAAATATTATAAACTAATAAGCACGAACACCAAATGTCATTTGGAGTTGCGAATTTAAAGTTACGTCGACCGAAACTTATTTTGGTATCCAAAATTGACTTCGGTAGTTTTATTCGGCATAATTGGACTTAAAAGTGAGATACATGTGGCACAAAGTTTGGAATATTACAAAAGTACATCCTAAATTACATGAAAGCCTAATTTATAAGGATACAGCTAATATATAAACCATGAAAAACCAAATCCTAATTTGATTACAATTGAATAACTACAAAATTATAGCGAAGCTATCAAAAAAATCCTAGTTGCTGATTCACAAGTCTTACCACCAAATAGTAGCATTGACTGCCAAATAGCAAAACTTCTAATTTTACTAGAAGAGTCATAAATCTCATTTGAGTCAGTAGAAGAAAATTTAGTGCAAGTGGGGCCCAAAGTGCTGCAAAATTGCGGCACTTGCCGACAAATGACGACAAAAGTTATGAATTTGCCCCTCTACTTTGCAGTGCCGAGTATTCTATTTTTTCTCTTCTCTTTTTCATGACTGGATTCCACCTTAGTTCTCTCTAGCTTTGTGTTCTTGTACCTTTATTCTTTTTAACTCTTTTTTAACTTGGTTTCATAATCCGTCTTTGAATTTATGTCATCTCCTTGTAAGAATAAGTTTCACGTGAAAAACACACTAAAAATACCCTATTTGTATTATTTATACACAAAAATAAATGATATGAGAGTTATAAATATGCAAGAAAATATACAAGGTATGGAGCTCTTCACACCCCCGCCCCTATCTTTTGCTAGTTCTTGAGCAAAACCTAAACCTTAAAAGAAAAAAAAAATCCTAACTCACATTTGCAAAAATTGCGGTTGCACTTAGTACATGTAACAAGCTTTTAAATCCTGAGATTATCCTAGTGCACAAGTTGTATCTCGTGACTCATGAGTGTTTGTAGTGAATATATCCACAAAATTCATGAAGAAAGGACATTAAGAAATAAAGAAAATAAAAATAAGGATAGGCAAAAGTCAAAAAAAGCAAAAGTTTTTACAAAAGAAAGAAAAAATCTTTTTGATTCTTTCTACAATTAATCTCACTAACATGCAAACTCAAGAATGCATTTAGATTATCAATTTTCAAGTCAAGCGTTATATCAAATACACTCATCATTTTAATCAAAAATTTAAATTCTATCTTCCAATACCCACTAATAAATAATTTATTGGCTCCCATACATCTACGTGCATGTGTAATAATCTATTTTGTTTTGGACTCAAACTCTAACTCATGATTCTTCTTTTATTTCTAAATATTTTTTTTGTAAATATTTCACCTTTTATGCGAATATTCATACTTGTTTAGGCACAAATAGCTGATTACTCGAATTATAGTCTCTCTTAAAAATACTATTCGTGTGAATATTCACACTTACTTAGGTGCAAATACTCAACTACTTAGTAATTCTCAAGAATTTTTTTATTTCTAAAAGATCATTGCCTTGTACCAGGCTTGCCTCTTTATTCTAATTTTTTATGTTTTTTTATTCAGAGATAAAAGACTATTCAATTATTATCATTTTTATCCTTAACCTAATAAACTATTGGGAAGTAAAAAAAGAAGTATATACTTACCTCAAAATTACTATTAGCAGTATTTACTTTTTAGATTTTAATTTTTTCATAAAATTCTAACCGTATTATCCAAACTATTTTCTTATCAAATTTTAAATCTAAATTTATACTTTTATTTGTATTGATTATTATAGAAAATCGTTTTTTTAATTTTTTTAAGATTTCTAAATTTTTTATTTTTATTATTGTTTTTTAAATACCCTAAAAACTACCCAAAGTGTAAAATAAAGATATCTAAAATCTAAAAATAAAATAAAGATCCTAGAAAAACTAAAAATCTTAGAAAAACACAAGAAATACCTAACCCACTCCCCTACACCTAAACTCGTGTATACCCTCGTACACGAACCAAGGATGGTAAATAAATATGAAAACTATTGTACAAATACTATACAAATATTGAGAGTCGTGAAAGGTCACTATATCAATATGGTCTTACCTATTAATGCATGAAAAGTGGTTATGACCTCTCGATCGCTTTCCGCTGTCATAATATGTATGTTTCAAACGTGAAGTGGATGCATTGTTATGTCTCATCACTTTTTAACAAGTCATGAAATTACCTGTCTATTTTTTATGTCATTCTCACTTTTTTTTTTCCTCATGTAAGTATTAATAATTGAGTTAAATAAATCTTCAAAATAAACCTGTCAATTATCGTTAGTAATAAGCACACATATAGGAATATTATAAGGTGTAAAAAGTGCACCATGATCAAGTAAGTCATGGACTGTGAAGTGTGGTAACCTTTTTAGCTCACGAAGTAATGCGAGTTCCTCTATAAACAAATCCTCAAAGGTTTGTTCATTAGCAAATTATATACTTAGAGAAATGTCATCATATGTAAACTCAGTATGTGCCAATTCATCTAATAACATGAGGTTATCTGTGAAAATTTGCTCAAAAGAGGCAAAATGAGAGTACAAACTGTGAACCATGTTTACCTCAATGAGGAAGCTCATTGTGTGCTTATTCATATTGAATATATTCAATGCCACAGTCATATTCCCAAATGATAGCTTCATGAGGCCACTCCTACAATCAATTAATGCATTTGAAGTTGTAAGGAATGGTTTGCCAAAAATAATGGAAATTTGATTTCGTGATTTGGAAATCGGCTTAGTTTCTAAGATAATGACTTCTATAGGAAAGATTAACTCGCCGACCTTAATGAGCACATCTTCAACTATACCAAGTAGTCTCTTGATCGACAATCAGCTAGTTGTAATATAATCTTGATAGGTTGAAGTTTTCCTAACACAAATTGTTGATAAACAGTGTAAGGAAGTAAGTTGACACTTGCTCCTAAATTAAGCAATGTCCTGTCAAATATAGTGTTCCTAGTGGTGTATGAGATTATGAGGGAACATTGATCTTTGTATTTGACAAGTAAGGATTTAGAAGGGATTTGTGATTTATTCGCATCAAGAAAAACTTTCTCAGGAACATTTCTTACTCGTTTTTTTGTACACAAATTCTTAAGAATTTTGGCATAAGTGGAAACATGTTGTATAATATCAAGAAGTGGAATATTAACCTTCACCTGCTGAAATATTTCAAGAATCTTCTCTACTTGCGGTGAAGACTTCCTAAGCCGATTGGGATATGGTTCGTTTGGCTTTGGAGTAGGTTCATCCGAATAAACATTTGATGACAATGGAGGTGATGGAGATGGATGCGGAGAAAGAGATGAAAAAGATGGTGTAGCCTGCGGAATAGTAGGGGTGAGATCAAGGAGCATGGCTATATTACTGTCTACTTGCTTGCCAGATTTGAGCTTGTGAATGGCATTGCGATGGTGAAAATGGGATAAAATAGACTGAGATGAGTTGGAGTTGGGGTTTATTATGGTTGGTTTGGAAAGGTACCCGGCCCCCGCTCACTAAACTGTGTGGCTAACTGTCCAACCTACTACTCTATATTCTTGATCGATTGAGACCTTACAAGAACTTGTTGATCAGTCCGTTGTATAAAGTCTGTAGATAGTTTCATTAAATTTTGCATTTGAGTGTCCAAATTAGACATTGTCTTGAAAAGGTTCTCCACATTCCTTTCAAGTATCGCTAGCCATCTATCATAATCATTGTTAGACCCCTACTACAGATATGATTGATTATGTGCAGGTGGTCTATTCTAATTTTTTTTCTTGATTCGTAATATTTGAGTGTTGATATACACCCACATTAAGTCTCTAAAACTGACTATGGGTAGAGGCTGTATGTTAGGGTTGGGGGCTCCCTGATATTGCCCCTGACTCCAAGAAAGATTTGGGTGGTACTTCTAACCTGGATTGTACGTAAGAGCTATGGATTATTCATGGGCTATTGATACAAGGTGTTAGCCTGCTCAAGTGTTGGAGCCATGAGATTCATTAATAGTGGACACTCCTCCATAACATGATTCGAAGTTCTGCATTTGAAGCATATGAGAACTTATATTTGATTGATTTGACCCACCAGTGGAGCTTTAGGAGTCTCCAATGCCTCAATTCTCCATATAAGGTCTACAATTTTAGCTTCGCAGTTATAGAGCTGTCGACACTATAGATCCCATCCATATGTGTAGAAATTGAGACATTGGGTTTCTCAGCGGGACTCTCCCACTGCAAAATTTTCCATGATAGGTCCTCAAGGAATTCCCATACCCCATCCTCATTCTTTCTCATGGACTCCCCCTATCACATAGACTCAAGAAGAGTTTTAGGTGTGTAATCAAGTCCTTCATAGACTATTTAACACAATCTCCACTTTTCAATTGCATGGTGGGGCACTGAGCTAATAGGTCCTGAACCATTCCAAAAACTTTTAGAAGGGTTCTCCCAACACTTAAAGGAATTGATTAATAATATTAAATATTTTGGTCGTCTTATGTATAGGATAATATTTCTTTCAAAATACTATAACGAATTCATCCCAAGTAGTGATTGAATCAGTAGTTATACTGTACAACCACTTCTTGGCATTATCCTTGAGAGTGAACAGGATAAAACGACATTTAATCACGTCCTCTGATAGAAGTTGCAGTTTAATCCTTATGCATATTTCTTGAAATTCACTGATGAAAAGATAGACATCCTCAAAATTGGATCCAGTAAATTTCGGAAGCATTCTTATGAATTGTGCCTTTAATTCATATTTGTTACCCGCTACTGGTGGGAGCTTTATGCACGATGGTAGTGAAGTGCACAGCGGATAACATCGATCATGAAGGATTATGATTGGTTGTCCATCTTGTCTTCTATGAACAAATCTGATATCACAAGTCGACCAAATTGATCATGGTTCCAATATAGCATGAACCAACGACTGTGAGTGGATACGTGAATTTCCTAAACTAATGCAAGAAGTGTGGTGTGGTGAGATAAAATGATGGAAGAAATATGATCAAATAAAAATGTGATATTTCTACTGTTCCTGTTGTTTCTTTTTATCGAAAAAGAGACCAAGAACACAAAAGAAGAGAAAATGAGGGGAGAGAATCATGAGAGTTTGCCGCTTTTGGGCAGCAAAAATAGAGAGTTTGGCTCCCTGGTTTTTTGCAGTGCACTTCTTAGACTTCTTTTGTCCCTTTTTGCTTCATGTATCTGAACATCCAGGTCCCTACACACTCAACACACACTGTTAATCGGTAAAATATGAGAAAAAGAAAGAAAACACTGTTGATCCCCAACAACAGCGCCAAAAACTTGATGTGAATAATCTACTATAGGCATACAGTATCGGTTGCACTACTTTATACGTCATTCCCTCTAGTACCTAAGATACTTTGTTTTCTTACTAATTCTTTAGTTCTATCAAGTTAACTATGAGAGTCTAAATTGAATGGATTAGTCTTGAGTTCCTAAAGTTAGTCTAGGATTTCAAATTCATTAGAATAATAGCCTAATAATAAATTATCTCTTTCTTCCTAACTTTTTTAATCATGCACAATCAAGTAACACAGTAAAAGGTGATATTTTTAATTTGATTTTAATTAAGATCCCCTAGGTATGCCTAGCAAGTATCGTGCAAGTATAGATCATCAAAAATAGCATCTTTCATAAAAATAAATTATATCTAGTAGATAATCTCATAAACAAAATTAAAGAAATAAACTTCAAACAATAATCTAAGCATAGGCTATCAAAAGACCAAACTTAACCATAATATATCAAATAAATTAGATCTACAAATTTATTCTCTTCATTTTATTTTTTAAAAAAAATCATATTAATAATTCTATAAATAAACAAAGATTATGATTTTCAAATCTCATTTAAGTATAAACTATCAAAATATGAATTAAATATAATTTGTCAAAGATTTATAATTTACGAAGCCTTATCTTTATTTTACTCATAAAAAAATCACAACTTTATTTTTTATAGGAAGAGATGAGATAATAGATTTATTAAACTAATTTTATCTACATTCTAGGGCTAACACAAATTAATTATGCATGCTATGAATTATCAAGATCATATTTTTATTATTAGAAATTATTAAAAATCCTATATTTCTTTGAAAGTTATTAATATCTACACTAGAAAGTTATTAAATCTATCTAAAAAAAAAAAAAATTTCTACTCACTAGAAAGCAATAAACAACAATGAGATCACCTCTGGAGTTCGGTATTGCAGCCATTACCCCTTCGGCAAAATACTAATCTTTATTCAATCAAGAGTGCATCCTAAATTACATGAAATCCTAATTTACAAGGATACAACTGATATATAGGCCTCAGAATACCAAACCCTAATTTGATTACAACTAAATAGCTACAAAATTATAACAAAGCCCTCAGAGAAAATTCCAGTTACATATTCGCAAGTCTTACTGCTATATAGCGGAGTTTTTAATTTTACCAGAAGTGTCTTAATCCTCATATGAGTTAGCAGAAGAAAATTCAATGCAAGTGGGCCCATAGTGCCACCAAATGGCGGCAACTATCGCCAAATGACAGCAAAAATTATGAATTTTCCCGTCTGCTTTGCAGCGCCGAGTTGTCAAGCTTCTCTCTTCTCTTTTTCATAACTGGATTCCACTTGAATGCTCTGTAGCTTTGTGTTCTTATAGATTTATTCTTTTTTAGCTATTTTTGGATTTGGTTTCTTAATCCATCTCTGAGTTTATGCAATCTCCTTGTAGAAATAGATTTCACCTAAAAAGCACACTAAAAATATCCGAGTAGCATTATTTATATATAAAAATAGACAATACGAGGGTTATAAATATGGAATGTTTGGAACTCATCAAACGTCCTAGATGTCGAATGAAGCAACCTGACTGAAAATCTTATTTGCGCTAGGCCCTTTCTTCTCTTGTTCTCTTTTCTTATTCCGGCCTGATGAAAGTACAACGATATACTTCTTCCTCCTACAGATGATATCTAGATACTAGAGATGAAAGTGCAGGATCTATATCTGTCAAACTCTGACTTTGCTTATGCAAGTTTTTATGTACCAAAACCAAAGAATATTGTCGATGGGATGCAAAAAAAGAGGTTCGTCAGTTCACTCATGCACTGTCTTTTAACCCTTCTACTACCGGTAAAGTGGGAAGCCTAAAAAACAAAAAAGAAAAAAGAAAAATGCCCCTACTTTAGGCTTAGATGACACTTTGTTCGTCGAATGAGTTGAAAGGCCCTTGTCTTATCACAAGGTGTCGTGAGCTGTATCTTTGGGAAATGGGTCACTTTTCGATATTTTTTTCAATGGAAATCCCTTCAATGGATCCAGCAGATCAAGCAGCAAATCGAAAGTGACTCATCGGCTAAAATAGATGAGCAACCCACCAACGCAACTGATGGGAAAAAAGGGAATGTGAAGGAAGATTGGATTCCGCTTTGACTAGTAGATCTTCCCTTTTTTTCCAGTCTCTATTATCCCTTCCGAAATAGTGAGACAATTGGATCGACAACTTGACTTCCAATGTATCCTTTGTACCTGGAGCTAAAAGGAGTGACAATATATATTCAACAAAACAATAACTTAAGCTAGACGAGATAAGAGTTCTCTGAGTTTGGTACAGGATATGTATTTTTACGGAAAGCGCCTTCTATCTCTGACTAATTAGGGCCTTTTGTTTATAGGAACCTATACTATCAACTTCTTTGATTTGTCGGTTATATTTCGATGGGGGGAAGTACCCGCTTCTTTTCTGCTTATGTCTGGGTATTGATTGCTGGGTTGTAAACTCAAGACATGTATCAGCAAACTGAGATATCAACATTTTGGCCATTTGCTTTGACAGTCCACACAAATTCTGAGGGGATTTGTTGGTACCACATAGCTGCTTTGCCTTCGAGTCTCATGGAAAATTTAACCAGTAACCATGGATTTCTAAACCATGTTATCCCACATTGGCAAACAAAGCATCGCACGTGTCATTTGGCATCACCGGTACGTCAATTATATGTAAAAGTAGGAAAACACTTATACATCTGGAAAAGTCATCATTGATAGTTCCATGGATAAGGAGGTTGATGTGCCAATTTAGGGTGGGTTTTCATCTAGCAAATTTGTAGTTTCAACCATTACGCACATGACTATATCCGGCTCATAGTTTATCATGAGAGGCTGGAAATGATTTATGAATCTCGATGGAAGATGAATCTAATCCAATTCATCATGTGTGTGATGGGAAGACAATTGTACCAGTATCGACAGAGGGCTCGTTCCGTTAGAGATAGAGGGAACTATTGAAACAACAATCTCTTTATGAGCTGTCACACCTGTGAAAGGGTTTAGGTGCTGCTCTAGATCCCTAGTCCCATAAAATTTGTTGAACTCTTCCATCTAACACTCGTCATCTTCATCGTAAATGGTGAACTGTGAGAAAGCCTTATATGCAGACTCTTCTCTTATACTTATTATGTCATCATCCAACCCCGGGAACATTTATCTATTTAGAAGGAGATAATTTCACTCACAAATTTTTCTGAGCGACCATCTATGTGCTTTTATTCCCATATACCAGGTTGAAATGCATTCCTACCCTTTTTGTAGTGGTGGAGAAGTGACTTCTCCCCTTACTTATCCCAGTGATGGACATCAGGGGCTGGAAAGCGCCTATACTTTCGGAATAAAGTAAGCTAGGAGATTCCCTTCAGTGTGAAATGGGGAGTTAACTCAGGTCTCAACTCTTATTTTTCCGTAAGAGAAAGTGCTCGAGCAGAGACAAATCCCAAGAATTCTCCGCCTTATTGAGCTAGGCTAGGTAGGAAAAACCTCAAAAAGGATAGCACCTATGCAAGGCACAAAGCCCCTCTAAAACCCTAGATGCATCAAATCCAGTCATTAGCATTAACTCCTTTTTGAGAAGAAAGTGACAGCGACTGGAGGGAGGAAAGTCAATTGCCTCCGCATTATGACTAATAAAGCTAGGAGCCAAAAAGAGAGATGCATTTACTGCTTCGAAGTTACTTATGACAAAAGTCATCGCATAGATCCCCAATAGTTCTTGACAGCAGAAGATTTTCTATCGTCGAATCGAAGAGATGATTTGCGGCATATTGCTACTTCCTCTTCCTCAACACATTCATAGGAAGAGAATGATCTGTTCATTATGCCGGTTCACTTTCATAGGAAGTTTCTCAACAAAAATAAGCTCGATTTTAATTTCCATTACCTGTCTTCGGTACGAGGGAGATTGCCCTTCTTTTGCCTTCTCCTGCCTCATCACTATTATGTCAAATCCCGGAGAGGCTTTTAGCAATAAGAAGATTAGGCTACATTCATTTCCACTTTTGCCTTTTTGATTTGAGAGAGCCATTGGATTGCTTTCGGCAAGGAACTTTGTCATATTAAATGATGTATTCCAAGCCAGGCACTTTCCTCATTAAAAAGCACAATCACAACTATCGAAGAAAATTCCCTATTATCTCCAAGAAGATAGTCTCAGGACAAAATTCCCAGGTTTCCATAAACTGTTATTCTTTCAATTGGACTCTGGCACAACTCCGTCCTTATTCTTTCAAGTAAGCAAGCGTTATGCCCCTCATCAAACTGGATCAACTAGGAGATTACTAGAACCTCTGGAAACTTTGGTTTTCCTACCTACAGATCTACCCCAGCCCTTTTAGGTTCTTTTGTAGGATAAAGAAGGCTCGTTGGGAGGGATAACCATTCGTAAGGATAATCAAACATTCCCGTCATTAGTGCTACAAAATCCTCTGCTCGTGGAAGGTTTGAAGAAAGAATGCGCAGTTGACAAGGGTAACTAGAGGGGAAGGGCTTAAGCAAAGTGCTCAACTGACGACGACACACATATAACAATTCCTCATGAATTTCATCGATTTGAAAATGTAGATTTGTTGATTGTTGCATTCGATTAGAAAGTCTTGCATTAGGGCAAACATGCAACTAAACTATAGGTATGTCGTACATAAAAAAAGAGTTTGCTTCATTCCACATGGGGTGAGAAGAAAGGCTGTCCCTAGCCAGTCCAACCTATGTTTTGCCTCTCTGATGGTAGTACGTCACTACTCCCATTGGGTATTTTTATCCCCCCGTTTCCCCTGCCTATGCAAGTCCAAAGTAACCCGATGTTGTAACAACTAAATATGCCAAAGATGCTTGTTCAGGTATGTCTTTCTCCTCGATCCCGGTCCCCCTTCCGTCAGCCATCGAAGCATGGTCAAATAGAACATTCCTTCATTGTTTGGGCATACATTGGGAAAGGCGTCAGATCAAAGGGATGCCCATCGTCTATTGCTTTGGAAGGACAAGCTGGGACATGTGAGTGATAAAAGATAAACTATTGTCGGAGTTCAACATAGAAAGAGTGGGCTAACGAACCTCCAGTGTAGGAAAGATTCGCTTTCGACAAAAAGGGATAGATGAACAAAACCTGATCACAAAAGGTACTAAATTGACAGGTGTATCGGAGTTGCAGGCCTAGAACCTGTAGATAAGGAAGATGAGTATGGGTCTCATGCCGTCAGCTCAGAAAGGGGATGGTGCTTTAGCCAAAGAAGGGGTGTGACCTAAACCAACAAAATCTGCATCTTTGGACAGCCCTTCAACGAGCGGGGTGTAGCTCTCTTGCCCTAGTCGGACGTCGCTTCATCAGTAAGAGGTTCTTTACTTTACTTGAGAAGGAAAAATGACATAAACAATAAAAGTAAGCTCTGAGGCAAGCTCGGATTTTGAAACTGAATCATGATCTTCTTCCGATGGTGAAAGAACAAAGATTAAGTCAACTCTAGATCTTTGTCGATATCAAACTTTGCTACTCTAGTTATTTCGAATCATATCTAGGACGAGATTCTTTGGTTGAAGCAGCTATGGCCAAGCTATTCCCACATGTCGGTAAAGACAACCACAGAGAGGAAGTTGGATGGGTCAAATCCCACCTGTCATGTTGGTACCACGGATCACCTTTCTTTTCCATTGAGATCGTGCAAACAAATAGTCCTCTCTTTCTTACAAAACCAAATCGGGAAAAGGCGTGCTGCTTCATTGTCCTATTCTCGTCGATCATAGAAATGACATGTTGAAAGAAAAGTTTCAAACTCAGTGTGAAAATCATAAAGGCAAAAGAAAGGAGATTACGAAGTTGTTAAAGCTAATGATCCCAACAGACCACCAGCGTCTCACTCAGTGGCTTGTCGAAACTCTATTTTTCCTTAAGCAAAACTAGACTCTGATATCCTTTCTTTCTTCTGTTCATAGACCCCCATACTCTCTTCGTCTGCAAGAACTCTTCTCTTACTGAGAGAAGCTCTCCTAGGGCAGCTCAAAACCCATCCACTTCATCTATATTCTCAAATAGAGTCGACGGTTTTCCGTCTTTTCTCTATCTCGTCACTTGATGTTGCTTAAGCAGGGTTCGGTACCGAAACGATATCTTTCTTGTCACTACTAGATTTGTTTTCAGACCTGTTGTTCTTGTAGTCGGATGTGAGGCTGGAAATTTTGAGAAGATACCTTTTCCATTTTGTTTGAATGAAAAGCAGGACTGGCAAGCTTGACAACGTGGCGTGCAGGGGTGGCTATTGCTATCCATTGAAAAGAAGAGAGCAGATACAGTACCATGCCAGTTTTGAATTCGAGTTGATGGCTCCCCTCCCTTTTTTGTAACAAAAAGAAGTAGGACTAAGCCTCGAAGAAAAAGCCTGAGCACTGGACGAAGTGTTTTCTGTTGTATGATGAAGAAGAAGAAAGGATGGGCTGAATCGACAACGGTGCCGCAATGCATGCAATGCTCCTCTACTGACTTGATGAAGAGCCATCGGTGACAGCAACTCTAAGAGAAGATGGGGCACCCCAACAAATGAAAAAGAATTTGTTATATTCCGATGACTGCCGGAGCCGCTGTTGGACCAATCATTCACTAGGGCCACATCCCTACGGATTCCAGGTTCTTTTTAGTGAGGAGATGGAATCCCTCTTTTTCATCTCTCTACAAAAGAAGAGTTTTTTATGGTAATACCCTACGGAGAAGGTGAGATGGACACCCTACCCCATGAGTGATCAAATCGGGACTAGGATCCATTCACCTGATAACAGTCCTCCGCTCTATGTCCCACCGATGTTGAAAGAATAAAGTAAGAGAAAGAGAACATGGAGACTCCCTCATCCTCGAAGCATTGATATAAGCCTTTTTTTCTATCAGGACCAAAGCGCACCCCCCGAAAGTAGAGGTCAAATTTATCTCTACACAAGCTCTCGCGAAGGGCAATAGGTTGACCAGTCCTTGCTGCAAACCTTAGGATCGTCCATTGCCACTGCTTGCCAATGACTTGCCTCCAGGAGGTGAGAGAGATTGGGAACACCGGGCTTGCTAGGGTTGGCCCTCCCATCACCGCCAGCACTCTCCCCTTCAGACCGCTCTCTCACTCCATCTACCATTGATGGGTTAACCATTTTCTCCACCTTGTCATTTTGTCTACTTTCGTCTTCCTATCAAAATCTTGTTCACAAATAAACGCTGATCTCCTCTTGATGGAAAAGGTTGTTACACTACATTAATTTTAGGCAAATAACTCAGCTCTGCTGGTGGAATGACTCCACCCATTATTTACTGAACAGCAATCAATTAGACTGAGATGTATCAGCTGGTTGTACAAAGTTTGTTTGTTCACACAGATAGCGTGATTGGGGGGCATCGTCGCTTCGCGATTGTACTTTGTTTGATCACACAACAGACACTATAGTACTCAATTACTACAAACTAGTAATGAATTATGCCTACTTGCCATTGACGCTTGTGCCGCATAGCGGTCTCCCTCTAAACTCTATAAATAGAGGCTCGATAAGCCTTAATGCTCTAAAAGAAAATTAAATGAGAATTTTAGGTTGATGAACTATGGATATCGCAGAAAGGCTTACCCGACATTGGAGAGGAGATAGAGCATGTAGAGAAGACTTGTGTGACCACTAGAGACTCTAAGAACTGATGATCATTTATGTAGGTCGCATCGACTTATGGTGTTGGATAACCTCGTTCTAATCTATTATGTTAATACCATCCTGCTATGATAAACGTTCACCTCAATAGAAAGATAAAAAGAATATAATATATAAGATAAGCATTCTCTTGTAGCTCTGTTTTTGGATGGCCACGAGGCTCTCTGTTTCAATGGTTTCCTTTTGCACATTTGACATAGAAATGTGAAATTTGAAAACCTCCCCATTGGGATTGTCATTTCCAACATCAGCCACAAATTCTGGGTCCATTCCCTTCGCTGCCAAATAGAGCATAACGCCATTCCTCCCTCCATGCCTCCCAATCCTCCTGCGGTAGTCTCAGGCTTTCAGTAAACACCTCCTCAAACAAAACCAACGGTTGACGATAGTTCCCCTGCTCGACGGCTCCAACGAGTAGTCCACGCCCTTTGGAGTTCAATAAAATTATCGAAGATATGCTGTAGATCCTCTTGTGTCTCTTGGACATAGACATTTCTACATTCATACCTCTCTTTACAAGGAAGACTCTGCGTGGCCCTTCCAATGGAAGACTTTCACTCTTAGGCGCACCATGATGCTTCCACACCCACCCTAACGACATGTCCCTGTGCTCTTTCACAATTTGCCTCTAGATCTTTGTAGACGTCTACAACCACAATTTTATTAACAGTAGAAGTCAGCCAAAACCATCCTCATCTATCACGTCAGCTAGTAGTAAGGACATGATCATCCTACCCACATCAGCACCAACAGTACTCCGTTGAGACCTTCGACGTCCCAAGCCCCATCCTCATGGATGAAATCACACACCCTCGATGTGTTCTTATTCACTAAATCCATTTCCATGAAGGTTGTCTATTTCTGGAGGGCTATTGAACCAAACTCCTGCATCACATTGATCTACGCCCAATTCTCCACTCTCCATCTAAATCCACCCTCAACCAATGGAAAATATTCTCTTAGACGGTTTTTCACATTGGCCTCCGGCGATTCGTCACATTGGTCCAGCTGATATTGGCCCATACCAAAGACCCTTGAGCCTGATGATGGCACGACCGACGATCTTTGTCTCGTAGAGCCTTTCTCTGATAGTCTTAGCTGTTTAATATCCACTTTTGGTCTTCCTCCGCCCATGACAAGAGGTGAATCTTCCTTCTATGGAATGCCTCAACCCATGATGAATATGCATTCGCACTTCTCAATTTGGTCAAGTACCACCATCGGCACTGCACAATGCGACATGAGGTATAGGGGTAGTGAAAGAAGGACCATGTCGGAGTAGCACTACCCCCATAGAAATGGATTTAGAGCTACACATCCCCACTCTAAAAATCTAGTAAAATCATTCTTCTTCAGCTGCTTGCCCAATATAAGAAGAATGAAAGGAGGTAGGTCCAGACACCCAGGTTCCTTCGAAGACCCATGACATGGACCAGCATACGTAAATGCATATGATGTACACTAAGAGCTAAACAATCCCACATCTGTCCCCATGTTCACCATCTGTCCTGACAATGCACAGTACTGCAAGACAGCATCCTTCAATAGCCATACAATCCTTAGAGGTAATAAATATGAAAGTCGTCATTGGTCCGTGACTCAATTCTCGCCTGAGCAAAAAGAGGCAATCATCCACAAATTCTCTTGCAAAAATTCTATCTAAAACTTTGGGCATTCGCAAACTGGTCCATGGAGGTACGTCAGGCGCCCCTATCATGACTAAAAGACCAGACAAAGGTATAAAAATCTCATCAACTCTGTACTTGCCCTGGTTGAGGCGGGAAGGTTGGTTCTTTGTCGATGGCCGGTAGAGCTATTTTTCTCTCATCAGTCATCGTGTGCCTCTTTCTTATGGCGAATGCGTGGGTTCCTTAATTAGTCATCGAATGCTCATTGAGAAGATTTTTCAAGGTTTTTTGTGGGATGGCTCGATAGCTAATTGCAAACTTCACTTTCGTTGCATGGGAGGTCAAGCAAAAGCGGTCAGAGGGCTGGGTATTCAAAGTCTCACAGAACATGGAGCACTACTTTCCAAACATACAGGAAATTTTTTGATGGAGCCAAAGACCATCGTGGGATAAAGTCATCACGTCCCAGTATGGTTGAAGGATTGGTCGAACATACTGTAGGCCTGAGAATTGATCGTTGGGTGTGGAAAGTGTTTTGTATGGGAGGTGAGGATCCTGTTGGGCATCTTTCTTTGATTATTGGTGATGGATCCACAACGGCGAAGTTTGGTCGACCCATGGCTCTCGGCTCTTCCACTGAATCATGGCCCACCAGAGTCTCAACCATGTATGATTTGGAGCATACTACCACTTTGTGAATGGATGGATTACGGAGTCTTCCTAAAGGAACGAGGACCGAGTGAGGAGCATCTTTAAATAGGGCCTAGCACATCAAATCCTTTTGCTTCCCTCTTTCATCTATCCTGACGATTGGCATCAGAATCGACAGCCATGGAAAGGAGGGGCTAGATTGAGGGTTTGAGATCGTCTCCATTGTTCCCGTCTCTTTCCCATCTACTATTCGCAGATGACTACATTCTGGTAATAAGAACAAGGTTTTGAGGAATGCCATGCTCTGCCAAGGTGGTGGAAGAAGACTGCTTGAGCTCAAGCCAAAGATTGAATCTATTCCAATCTGAGGTGCATGTCAGCTCTGACAATTCATAAAAGGTAGGCTAAGACATTGGGGAACTATCTTGGATTAAGGTTTCGACTGGCATTTGGGGGGACTTATTTTAATCTTTAAATTTTGGGAAAGCACCCTGACAAAGGCAGACTACAAGAAGTCTTTTTTAGCTATTTGATGGGAGGGTGTGCTCGCGGAAAGTTGGTTCACATGCCATGGCAGGACGCCTTACTATCATTAATTATGTGCTTGTTTCAATTTCCACTCCTACTGTTGTTGAATGTGTGGCTTCCTATTGGCACAATGGACTCCATCGAGTGGGCTTGTAAGGACTTCTATTGGGGTTTGGAAAGAGGGGTAGAGGAGGTGTGCATTTGTTGGCCTGGGATTGACATGTATAAGCCCAATAAAGAAGGAGGGTGAAGGGATTTGGAGGCTGAAAGAATGGAGTCGATAAATTGGCCTATTTGCTGATGCATGCAGCGACGGGTGTGCATGGATGAAGGCAGCCTGTGGCGCAAGTTTGTAAGAGCCAAGTACAGGTTCGATGGGGATTGGTCTTCCTATTTATTTGACAACCTCCTGACGTGCTCGTGGGCGTCGGGAGTTTATTTGCAAGTGGTACGATGCTGTGAATGATGGCCCATTTGCCAATGTGGACTCATCAGAAAATGGTAGGGGCATCAGTCTTCTTCGACGACAAGAACCCAGCGCCGATGGTACAGATCACTTTCCAATCTAGGGATCGAAATTTATTTATGATGATTTTCGTTCTTTTGAGGATGCGGATGAAGTAGTTCACCTAACGAACAGGCTAACAAACAGCAAGAGTAGCAAAGTCCATAAAAGTGTCTTGCTTTATGGAAGTTGAACGAACTCAACAAATGAAAATGCGGAGAATTACCTTTAGGGGACAGGTCTTGAGATGGACCAAGATGAGATGACGGTCCCCACGCTGTCCATCGACTCTTTAACCTGCAATTTGTTGTCTTGTTTATGAGGTCTTTGTCATATTATGGATGGTGTTTGTCAGTCGTATTTTTTCTATTGGCAATCTCTTTTCCTGAAGTTATGAGAGGGACCCAGGAGATGTGATAGCTATGGGATCTATTCTTTCAAATGTGAGAATCTGAGATAGTGTCGGGTTTATACACAGAAGCAGCTCTGTTTGTGGCACCATGTCCTACTCATTGAGCAAGGAGAGTGCCGATGGTGGTCTCTAGAAAAGAGAACAGGTTTGACGATGCCACAAAAATGATTTAGGAGACATTTTCTTACCTTCCATTGGAAAGGCAAGGGTATAGAGAAAAACACTTTTTGTCTAAAGAGATTTCTTGCAGACTCAAGGATGCAATGAGCTAGCGGATGGAAATGATTCAGCTCGGAAAGCCGGGACTAAGAGAGACTCAAACCTAACAGCAGACTATGATGCAGCAAAAGGCAAACCTGAGACTGAGAGATGGAAATGCAGGTCTGCTACAACGGTCAAAGGCATCGACTAGTACATCGACGCATATCGGCATATTGCTTCTTTGGTGTGGTAAACATTTCTGCCAAAGTCAATCAAGTAATAGAATTCCCATAGTCTGAGGAAAACATGAAGAATCACCATTTTATGAGCTTGTGACACCCCATTGAAGTCCTCGAATTAAGGCAACTAATGCCTCCTTTGCTTGGAAAGTCAATGCTTTTTCTTTCCATAGCCGATCTGTTGATAGGAGGGCTCTGATTGACTACTTTCTCCATGAACTTGGGCCGAGGTAACATTAACCTCTTTCCTAAACCTGGTCATTATAGATTCTATTTTGAAGTCCCCGAAACCCGTCTTTTTCACTGAAACTTTCTTTGACTAAGGAGCGACATAGACGTTTTTAAAAATTGTGACAATTATATAGCTACAAAAGTCATAAACATTGATATTCCTGGAGGGACGGACCTCAGAACTCGATTGAATGTATCAAAGCTCGGCTTTTTGGCTAAAAGTCAATTTTCCCTCATACGGAGACTTCAAGTTTCACAATTTGTCTATCTCATATAGGTGGAATTTGTTGCAAACTTGGAACTCAGCTTCAATTGAGCTGAAGCCAGCTGTACCATTGTATTGGCACCTCTGCGAATATGCTCGATCCCCACATAGTCGAATTTTGCTAGCAGTGTAATGGCCTTTTCTTTGTATGGCTTTAATTTAGGGTCCATCACCTGATAATCCTTTATGATTTGGTTGATCATGGAATGGAAGTCTCCACTTACCCTGATCAATCTGATGTTATGCGATAGAGCTACTTCTAACCCCAATAGTATAGCTTCATACTTGGCTACGTTGTTGGGTCAAAGGAAGTTGAGCCGATATGAATATTGTGACTCTAACCATGTTGGTGAAACGAGGGGTGCGAATGCGCTCCTACGCTACCTTTGATGCAAAAATTGACCCATCAAAATTGAATCGCCAGGGTATTACATCTGCTTGAAGAACCGGTTCCTCATCATGATTAATCAGCATTTTTTTATATCAAGCGAGTGATCGACTGACAAAATCGGCCAAAACCTGTCCTTTGACCGATTGCTAAGGTAAGTAGGTGAATGTGATTCTGATCAGGCATGGATCCATTTACCAATTTGGCCTTTCGACGAATGATTGGAGTAGAATGTACTTGAGAAAATCTTTTGCTATGACAAATGTTTACCTTGGCAACAAAGGAGGACTAAGTTTTGTTGCTGCAAAAACAAGTAAAGGAAAATTCTCGCAATCACTATGTACTATACTTTTGGGCCTTGTAACGCTCTGCTGACGGTAATACATAGCTTGCTCTTTGTCATCCTCGTTGATCTGAGTAAGAGCAACTCCAATTAATTCCTCTACTACTGACATGTATAGCCATTAGCGGTTTTCCGTCTCTTGTTGCCCTCCAAACTAGTCGTTTTATTAAAGATGAACCATTGACCATTTGCAGTGCTTTTCTCGTGGGATCACTAACGGAATTATTCTAGTTGATCCCTTCTTTTCTCCTTGGTCTATTGGTTCATCGAACCCAGTAAAGGAAAGTTAGTACAAAGTTGCCCATTGAGCAGAATCCCATGGAGACAACGACAGAAAAGATTGACGACAGGAGAACACCGTCGGCTTTATGACTTTTGTCTTTTTCCTACTAGTCGCCTTTCCTTATTTACTTCTTTAATGTAACCTTGACTACTCCATATGTCGCTTTAACTTCGAGAAGGCGAATGAAACATTGGGCTTCCCTCTACAGAAGCTTGCAAAAGTCATCAAGGAAGGAGTGAAACGGCTATCGTGTATGACATAATTTTTGGTTATAAAGACCATCGACTTTTCTTCCAACTTTAGCATTTCATACTTGCTTCTCCAGTTCTGGCTAGAGTAATATAAGTGTCTAACAGATGGATAGACGGATAACACCTCTCTTTCTGACCTACTTTTTTGTTGTAACGTACCTCTTTCTTTCCTTCCTTTGTTTATGAGCCTCTACGGAGGCTCCCTTATGTCTGTCTTTAGGTGCTTTATTTTTAGGCGAGTGGAGGGAAGGTACCCTTCCATAAGGGGCCTCCAAGTAGGGGAGGCGACCAAAGGAAATTGGTGTTATGTTCCCCATCTGGAGTCCTAGGAGGACTGTTTGACTCATTTGACAGTGAGAATCTCCTCTTCATCAATGTCGACATTGTGCTTTCTTATTCCTCTATAAGTTATTCCAGATGGATTTAGTATCCTAATAATATCTTGCTTCAAACTAGCTGATGAGGGTCATTCCGAGTAGATCAGATTTCCTAAACCGGGGAAAAGAGAATACTTCTCCCAGAATTACCATGGAGAACTACCTCTTCCCAGCCTTCCCCGCTGAATACCTTTTTTTAGCCCATGGTGGCTAGCCGAGTCAAGGACTTCCTAAGCTAAGGAATGGAGAATACCCTGCCTGACTTAATGAGTTAATTCTCATTCCATGATCTTTTCTTAAGGAAAGAACTTGTAACCCTCCCTCCGGTCACCTTAGGTTTCCTTCATTCCGTAGAACGAAGTGCTTCCTTTAGAGAAGAATGAGTGTCAAGGATGTTGTGTTTAATTAGTTCCTTGGCTTACAATTCTTCGTTCCGAAAGACCTTTTCTTTACAGACCTTGTCCTTCGCTTCCAGCAAGAACGTCAGGCATAGTAAAATCCAAGTTGTTTAGTGTAGGAGCCTCTATTTGAGTATGGTATCGCTTTTCTGCTATTTAAAGCAAAAGAGCTCGACCGGAAAGTTTTATTTGCTCCCTTTCGCACTGTCGTCTGTAGTTATTCAGAGAACTCTCTTGGCCCATTCCCGAAGAATGTTGCATGCTGGAAAGAAAGTCATCCGATAGGGCATACAACAGAATAGATAGGACATCCGAAAAACAAAAGAAAAATCTACCGATTATGGCAGGGAAATCCTTTGCACTATCGATACAATGCTCCCAAGTGCAATCCATCTCTGGAAAAAGCCAAATGAGATAAAGCAAAGCTCCTGATCTAGGCGGCAGTCATAGCTTCAGTTTCACAGGAGGAAATCATAAAGGATTCTTGTTGTCTACTAGGAAGTAGAAGTCATCGTTCTGGCCTCCTGCGCTACCAACGAACGACGAGCTATGTCTCTTGACAAAGGTCAGTCTCTGTCTTCTCCTTCTACGACTATTTCTCATCCGATGGCATAGCTTTCTTTGGCTTCCATGAACTGCTTCAATATAGTCTCATGGCTTTGAGGAACTACTCGACCAGGCCTCCCTCTTCAGTTACGAGACTAATTCTTTCCTTTTTGCCTGCCTATGATATTTTTTCATTCCGACTCTCTTTCTTGTCTCAACCTTGTGGATCCATTTTTCTCTCTAGTAAATCCAACTTGACTTTTGTTTTTCTTTTTACATAGAGAAATGATGAGTGTCATATGTTGCATATTTATAGCCTTCATATTATCTATTTTTGTATTTAAATAATGCTACTTGGGATTTTTAGTTTTTTTTTAGGTAATCCGATTTATACAAGGAGATGACATGAAATTAGAGCCGAATTAGGAAACAAATCCTACAAAAAAGTTCAAAGAGAGCAAAACTACAAGATTGAGATACTTCAGAGAGTCAAAGTCAATACAATCAGGAGAATCACAAGAACAAGACAAGAGATTTATGCAGGAGAAAAACCAGTTGAATCAACCAAGGTTTTGCCGCCAATTGGCAGCAATAGCCGTCAATTGGCGGTAGAGTGGGCCCACCTCTGGGTGATTTTTCTGTGGGCCTTCGATGTAATTTTGTAGTCTTTCAATTCTGTTAGAATTAGGATTTGATTTTCAAAACCTATATATTGGTCGTATCCTTATTTTCTAGGTTTTTTATGTAGAGAAGAATCATAGTGAAAGTCGGAGATAAATTGTATTCATATTTGATTAATAAAATTAGGATTTTGCTGAAGGGGTGACGGCCACAATACCGGACTCCAAAGGTATTTCTCATTGTTCTTCAATTGTTCTTAGATAATTTCTTCTAATTGCTTTCTAGATAGATTTATCTTTCTTTCTAGTATAATCTTTAATTGCTTTCTAGATAAAAATATAATCTTGCTAACTAAAACAATGAGTAGCTAATTTAGTTTAGTTTTAGGATATAGATAAAACCAGAATCCACCATGTAGTTGCTCTCTAGTATTTTCTTCCTAAAATAAAATAAAAAAGATATGAATTTTTCATGAAAAGATTAAAATATAACAACTCGTAGATTAATACTTTGATAGGTTATACTTGAATTAGATTTCTTGATAGCCTATACTTAGTTAGGGTTTGGGGTTGTTACTTTTCATTTTTGTAATAGATTTATCTAATGATTTAGTTTATTTTTATGAGAAGTAGTTTCTTTGATAAATTATACTTGCAAACTACTTGATAGTCCATACTTAGGATACTTTAAGTAGAAACTAAACTAAAAGATTAAACTTTTATGATAAGAAGAAGATAATAGAAGTAATTTATGGCTGAAAAGTAGCGGATTCTATATCCTAGGCTAATTAGAACAGCCAAAATCCCACTTAGAACTCGTAGTTAACCCGCTAGAATAGTAGAATTAGTAGGAATAGCAAAACACCTTAGATCCATATAGGACGACCTGTATAGCGCTACACCGACACTGTACGTTCGCAGTAAATTTTCACATCAAGAAACATGATTATCTATCTTTGCTTAGTAGGTTACCACCTTTCTTGCCTGATAGTCAAATTTGACATACCTCGATACTCCAAGTTCATACCTTTCTTTTCTGTGAGGGACCTCTCCTATTGAAACTCCGTTCTTTCATAAATCCCTATTTCCTTCAACCAAACCTCCCTCCAATACTATTTTGAAGCCACAGAGGATGCCACTGGGGAGCGTCGCTTGCTTTTCTCTTAATTTTCCTTCCTTCACTCCAATTCGTCAAAACTGGGACTGATTGATATGCAAATGATAAGGGGGGCAGCTTGCGTTTTACCTACTAAAGTTGAGTAGTCGTCTTCCAGTTTGTCTTTGACAATGAAATAAACAGAATGTGGCCATCAGTGCCTATCTAGATTCAAAACTTCCGATTTTGGTCCCTACTTTTTGTCAAACTGACGTCTCAACATTATAAATGTCAGAAATGACAAACGATAAGGTAAACTAATCATTCGATAGGGCTAACTGCACAAGCCGGGTGAGATAAAACAACCTTCCTGGTCACTCTAATTCACAATAAACATCGGGATGAGTGTTGAATGTCGTATCCGGCCTAAGAGCAAAAAATTAGAGGAAAGAGAGCCTGAACTAGGGAAATTCAGGGAGAAAAGAAAGAAAGACGGGGCAAAAGATCTCTTAACACTTTCTCCTTCGTCAAAGTGACGCATTTGCGGTCTAATCAACAACTTCCAAGATCGAATGAAAGACCAGTTTTGGTTTCATCCAAGAGCAACGTTAGTCCCCATTTACTGTATTGCAGAGAATGGGGACATCATTAGCATCTGTCGAGCCTCTGAGTAGAAAGTATGATCAACACTATGTTGGTGATCTGTTTTACGAGCTCTGTTTTGTTAGTTTCTTTTTAAAGAAGATGCGAGCGAAAGCATTCTTGCCATTGATACCAAATAGCATAGATAATGATGTTCTTTAATAGGACAGCGCGATAGTTCTTACCAACTGCAAGCACAGAAGGAGGAAAGAAACGTCAGGAATTGACAGATCCAAGCCCTCTTCGTCGACTTTTTTATGTGGATGAGGAGGTCCCACTCTTTTACAAGATTTATTTTGAATCCATTTAGACCCGTAATCGAATCAATTTGAAAGTCAAAAAAAAAGGGCTTTCTAAATTTCCTGCTCGGGGAGTGCTTTCGGCGGGGTGGCCGGAGTCCTCCTCATTCCTGACTTTTTGGATCTTTTTTCTATAGCATCCATTCCTGACTGTGACCCCTACTGTTCACCTCTTCTTCTCTTCATTTGTAGCTGAAGGGGAGCTGTCCGCCTTATCATTTGCATGTAGTAAATGGGGCAACCTCATGTCAGATGGTGCAGTGAGGATACAGCTTCAGCAATTGCTTAGTAGAATGCACTGACACTAACGATGATGGAAAGTTGTAAACCATTCAACGCACCCTTTGGGTGAAACGTGTCATTACAAACACATCAACGAGCCCTATCCCTATCCATTCTTTTTTTTTTGGCCATAGTGATTGCACTCGCTCTGGGAGAATTTATGACAATGCCAGTATGACGAAAGAAGGAAGGATCAGAGTAAATGATACCAATAAGTGCAAGTAGAAGAACAACTGTCGTAAAATATAGGACAGCAGACGAATTTTTCAGAAAAACTAAAAGAGAATGATTATCTACAAAATGGCTCGACTTTATATCTTTTGTTTCTTTACTTTTGAGAAAAAAGGTCAGTGAGGCAACGTCGAATAAAGCAGTGAACAGGGCAACATAGGAAAATCATGAAGCGGACCATGAACAGAGGCACGATGAACGTTCAAGGGAAGAAATTCTGAATAATCAATAGATGAGGATATGGAGGTGGAGTCGTATTCCACCCATCTCGCTACCACACATATGATTCATCATGTTTGTTGGCATTCCCTCTCCTGAATTCAGGTTCAACTGCTCTGGCAATTTCTTTGATCAAAATGGGATGATGGTAGTCACCCCCCACTCCCTCGTCGGAACTTGTGCACGCTTCCATGAACTTATGGAACCTCTATTCATCCCCCAATCATCCAATCGAAACTTTCTCCACAATTATTTATCTACTAATTCCAATAACTCATTGTCAGCTTTGAAGCTGCTCCGTCACCTCTGCTCTATCCCACACACAAGATCTGGGAACTCACAAGGGCACTGGTGTCATCGCTTCCTGCCTGATCTCCGTCCCTCGATCCTTGAGTCATCTGCGTCCCTCCGTCATCCGCTCATTCCCTATCAAACTTGCACATTTCTCAGTAAACTTCACTCAACCATATTGTCACTGTCCTGAACTGAGGAAGATATATTTCCCAGTTCCACTCGACCTGAGGAATGCCGAACCCCCCAACTCCTTAAAGGGAATGAAACTCAAGATCCTCCGCCAAAATCTTTCTCTCTAACAATGAGAAGCTATTTGACCATATATACCGAGAGGTGGCACTCTATAGAACATCCCCCACTCAATGAAAAAAGACCAAACTAGATAGCAGGTGACTCCGATCCCTTTTAATTAGTGCTACTCCTATCCCTTCCCTGGTCAGTGCTAGCACTCTTTCTAGGGTTCATTCTCTGCTCTTCCAATCACGGGACCTAAAACTGGCATTTGTATAGCTTTAGGCATCATTGAGTTCGAAGACCTCAATCAGATCCAACGTCGATGGGACTTCCTTATGACGCCTTATCCTTATATGATACATCGTACTTGTCAACGGAAAATGCCAAATCATTAGTCTTTTTCTGAGCGATTTCTTGTGGAGATCAATAATATCTACATAGTCAGTAGAGAAGAGTATCCCTTCTCTTTGGAAGAAGTCTGCAAAATCTCCAGGGTAGTGCACTCGGGCTTGTGCGTTTTCTCTCCCGTCGAGACTTGTAGCACTTCCTAAAGAAAGAGCAA
Organism: Dracaena cambodiana; assembly: GCA_036321105.1. Taxonomy (NCBI): domain Eukaryota; kingdom Viridiplantae; phylum Streptophyta; class Magnoliopsida; order Asparagales; family Asparagaceae; genus Dracaena; species Dracaena cambodiana. The sequence goes on from JAYEPQ010000018.1 coordinate 14,655,065, forward strand.
ATGATCATTGTATCCACAAAACTGGATCTTTCTTAGATCGCTTTTGTCTGTATACCTTCATCTAACGGATGCTCTCGTTTTAAAGACTCTCACACTTTTCTAGTCAAATTTTGATCTTGTCCAATCATTTTTTGGCAAGTAACTATTTGTTCCACAAAGAAAGAGAGAAACTATCTTTCTAAAATGATATTCGAGGAATGGATCAACGTAGAATTTCTATTACGTTTTGTTTGATCTCACTCCTATGTTTGGAGAAAATCAGGTGTACTCGTCTAATAACCAAATTTGAACAACTCATGGCGGATCCCGTACTACTCCATTTGAGTTTCGTTTGTTGAAAGCATCTTTTGAAAATCTCGATTTTTGATGAAGAGCACAAGGAATGGAAAGGCAACGATGGTATATCATCGGTCAACATTTTGACATCAATTCTACTCTTTTTTTTTTTTAATAATCTCTCCTTTTGACCAAGCCATTTCGCATCACTTTCCCTATTGCTATGTTTGATTTATGATGAAGTGATTCTTGCTATTCCGCCTCTCTCTTTTTTTCTTTGAACAACTAAAATGTTTATTAAAGGAACTGAGCCTCTCTGCAAAAGTGACTTTCGTTGTGGGGGGATTTCCAATTCCATGTGCTGATGGGAGATTCTTGATAGATGAAAGTATCCCCCTCCATTTAGTTAAAAAAAATAGGGACTAAGTCATTCGTCAGGTACAAAAGGTAATAGGTCACATTTTCTTTTCTGACGAATATGGTAGGTCTTTCTAGATTTTTCAATCTCGTTGAAAAGTGAAGCGAGCCGCTCCCGCACGCTACTCCTCCTTTATGAGCAAGACTCGGTAAAAATATATATCTCGATCTACTGATCTAAAGAACTCCGTGAACGAACTGAGCGAGCCATGAGCCGCTTATCGGCAAGGCATCGGAAAAGCCTTCAGGCTCCCTCACTGAAGCTCTAAATGCACTTTGACAAGTAGGTGATCAAACTCTTTATTTTTCAAAATACACTTTCTGAACTATTTTCCTTGTGTCATATTTTGTATGTTTTGTTTTAATATTAGTAAGTCCTAGTCAAATATTTTGTTTTAATATTAGAAAGGTCCAGTGGCGCACTAGTAGACCTGATGGTTCTTGTTCTGCTTGATAAATATTACTGTTCTGGATGTTACTGGTCTTATTCTAATGATGTAATCTTTGCTAGTCGCAGGGGGAGTTGTATATAACGGATTAGCAAGCTCTTTTGAAAGGCTACCAAAGAAAATTAATCAATTTAATGAAGTTAATAAATGAAAGCAGCACCAGCAAATGGTGGTGAGAAGGTAATGCACCAGCAAATGGTGGCAGGTTGTTCATCCACCCTTGGGCCCGAAGGTGAAAAAATATCGTGATGTCAAGTACAGGCCATCCATGTCAATATAAGCAAGAACTTTATGCATACATCTGCAACTGTTATGTATCTATTTATGAAATACATAATCATATTTGAAATTTTTATATACATTCAGATTGAACAAATGTAATTGTGCAACAATAGTTATTACCTTTTATTATTCTTCTATGTCAGGCTTTAGATGTAAATGAGGCTGTGAAATTTTTTTCTTGCTACTAGCACCATTCTTAATTTTTGTGCCACTCTATTGATGTTGTTGTCCTTCGGTGATAAATAGTAACTACAATTTGAATAGTTCTCATTCATCTCAATGGTGCA
>JAYEPQ010000018.1:14661775-14664275 GCA_036321105.1 Dracaena cambodiana
TAGAAGTCATACAAATAATTAGATATATCTTTTTTTGTTATTGTTGAAATTGAATTTTTTTTTTTTATTATTCTTGATTTATAAGAAATCGAAGAATCATGTCTAAGCATATGGATCCGGCAAGAGAATGGGGGATTCATAAAGATGGTGAACCAAGCAATTATTTTTATTGCAAATTTTGCAATCACCACATCACTGCTGGAATTACAAGATTGAAGATCATTTGGCTGGTACTAGAAATGGTGTTAAAGCTTGTGAGCGAGTTCCAGCAAATGTGAAGAAAACATGTCAAGAGACGCTACATGTTACAGAGTTAGAGAAAAAGAAGAAGTTAGCATTGACCCGTGAAATTGGAAGAATGGGTGAACCACAGGTTGAGGTGATTAGCCAAGAACTTGAAAGTGCCGTAGGAAGCAACTCCCAGCCTCGGACTTTAGGTGCAATAGACAAATTTATTAATGTGGAAACCCGTCAATCAAAACTTGAAACTTCTCTAAAGAAGGAGGCAAGAGAGGATTGTGTAAGGAAGATTGGTAGATGCATATTTGCTAATGGATTCTCATTTAATATATTGAATAGTCCATATTGGAAGGAAATGATAGAAGCAGTTAGTAACTTCGGATTCGGTTTGAAACAACCATCCCCTTATGAGATAAGGACGCGAGTCCTTAAAGCCGAAGTTGAGGATATTGATAAAATCAAAGAGAAACACATATTGGCTTGGGAGAAATATGGATGTACAGTTATGTCAGATGGATGGTCTGATAGAAAGAGCAGAAGCTTAATTAATTTTCTTGTAAATTCACCCGAGAGCACTTTCTTTTATAAGTCCATTGACGCATCAGATCAGTTCAAGACTGGAACTTATTTGTGGGAGTGTATTGACAAGGTGGTTGAGGAGATTGGAGAAAAGAATGTTGTTCAAGTGATTACCGACAACCATGCCTCTTACGTGAATGCTGGTACAAAGCTTATGGAATCAAGAAAATGTTTATATTGGACTCCTTGTGCAGCTCATTGTATTGATCTGATGATTGAAGACATAGGCAAGATGAAAATTCACAAGGAGACACTTGATACGGCAAAAGGTATAATACAATTTATTTAAAATCATTGTTGGGTTCTCAGTTTGATGCGGACATATATAAAGGGGAAAGAACTTCTAAGGCCTGCCATCACTCGATTTGCTACCTCATTCTTGACTTTGCAAAGGTTGTATAAATTAAGGCAACCGATAAGAAAAATGTTTGCATCTGATGAATTTACTAAGAGTGTTTGGGCCAAAAAACCGAATGCAATTAAGGCTAAGAAAGCAGTGTTGTCTAGCCGAAGCTTCTGGGGTCGTGTTCTATTTTGCTTCAGCACCACTCTTCCACTTGTCTATGTATTACGAGAGGTGGATTCAGATATTAGGCCTTCTATGCCTTTTCTTTATGAAATGCTTGATAGCTGCAAAGAGAAAATTGCTAATGTTTGTGATGGCAATAAGAGGAAGTACATGCCTTATTGGAATATGATAGATAAGAGATGGACAGATATGTTACATAGGCCTCTCCATGCGGCAGCATATTTTCTTAATCCAAGATATTTCTATGGTGATTCCTTTTCCAATGTTCCAGAGGTCAGGAGAGGGCTTCGTGAATGCATGCAACGTATGATACCTGATCTTAATGAGTATGCACAAGCTGATGTCGAATTGGATCACTATAAACAGAAACTTGGAGAGTTTGGATCCCCACTAGCTCAAATGACTATGAATGCCCGTAGTCCAGGTATAATTTTATTTATTTCTATGATTCTATATTTAGCAATATCATTCATTTTTAAATTTTTTAACTCCAAAATTATTTTAGCTGCCTGGTAGGAAAGATTTGGAGAAGATGTTTCTACACTCCAAAAGTTTGCAATTCGGATTCTCTCTCTTACTACTAGTGCTTCTGGATGTGAACGCAATTGGAGCACTTTTGAGCAAGTATGAAAATTTAAAACTAAAATATTTTTGGTTGATATTTTTTTCATTGACATTTTTTTAATTTACTTATACAAATTTACATTTCACAAATTTGTTGAAGGTTCATTCAAAGAAAAGATGTCGCTTGGAGCAAGAACGTCTACACTCTCTTGTTTATGTCATGTATAATATTAAACTTAGAGAGAGGAATATCTGGAGAAAACGAATGAATTTGGATCCGATTCTTATAGATAAAACGACTCCTGATGATGAATGGCTTGTAGAGAGTGAAGAACCGTGTCTTGCCGATGATCTTGGATTGTTCGATGACCGAAATGAGAATATTGTTGATACAGGAACAAGGGATTTTCTAGATGTCACCGCGATTAATAACAATCAGAATGTTATGGCCTCTACAGATAAGGGTGATAAGTAAGATGAGACTGAAAGTACAAGAAAAAAACGGAGGGTCAATACTTCATGTAAGTAATTAAAATTTGGGTCTTCAATTCTTGATTAAGTGTCTAGCCTATGGCTTTAAGTATCATA
>JAYEPQ010000018.1:14674275-14701775 GCA_036321105.1 Dracaena cambodiana
CAATGGTATTTGATATACACATATCTATCATAATGTAGGTATTCATGTTCGTTAAATGCAACCCTAATACACCTTGAAGGAGGATTTAATGTTCAAGTATTGGCAAACTATATTTCATGAATAAAAAAGAATAATAGAAATAAGAATATAAAATGATTCATATATGCAGTTGCGCTGTGATTTACGTATGCTTGGTGAATATCACATTCATGCATTATACATGTAGATCACGGAGGAAGGTGGTGGGTGTGAGAAGCAAGAGGACTAAATTATATCAATATTTATATTTGTGGAGGAAAGCTGTAACTGTAATAACCACTTAATTGAGTACAGCAGTCGTAAAAGGTAGAAAAGTAAGGGAAAGAGCACTGCCAAGGTGCTAAGCGCAGATATCAATATGAAATATGATTATAGGGTTAAAAAAGACTGTACCCGTAAAGGCATATATGGCCATATATGTCAGGTGCAGAAAGATGAAGAAGGAGAGAGAATGATATAGTTATATCTAATGATTTCATTCGGAGAAAGTTTATGGTGGGAGGGGTCAGGTTTGTTATACTATGGTGAAAGAAGATCACTCGCTAGAGAGTTATATGCATATCTTAATAGGAGTTCGGCACTTTGAAATTTTTAAATTTTAGATTTTTATTTTTGTCAAGTATCTAAAATAGACCTTTCAACATGGATTCTTGTCAAATTTAGGCTTTTAATTGGCATAATAAAAATTAATTTTTATGGAAGAACACTCATTGGAAAATTTATGAATATCTTAATAGAAATTCTGCATTTGAAATTTTTTGCTGCACAAATTTTTTGCTGCATAAATGTTACCTCTAAGCTTAATTTCCTAGCACATTTAGGCTTCAATTGACATAATAAAAATAATTTTAATATTTTTTTTTTAAATAAAAACACTCATTGGACAATTATGTGCATGCCCTAATAAAAGCTTTGAACGTTTGAAAATTTTGCAACATAAGTTTTAGGTTTTATATTGCTCAGGTTTCTAATTTAGACATGTACTGATGATTTTATCATATTTATAATTGAATTAGCATAATGAAAATTATCTAATAATTTTTAAAATAAGAATATTTTTTGGATAATTATATATGTGTGTATCTTAATAGATGATCTGCTTTCCGTCCTATGATTGAGGTTGGGTTCCAAAATCAAGTGGAATGGTGAGCAAACTACCGTGGCACCTAATAAGCAGGATAATGAATTGATACTATCTTCTAATTTCAAGATTCTAAAAAGAAAATCTTGATTGATTCTCTACCTTTTTTTTATTCTTCCAATTACAAAATCAATAATGTAATTGGTGACTACAGTAGCATTGAAAATGAAAAGTCTGCACTGCAAAAGAATTTAGTTGAGAAAACTGATATATGTACCAGGAATGAAGATTGAAAGATGAAGAGAAGTCATGAGACGTAGAAATTTCTACAAAATTCTAACTGAACTTGATAATGAAGCTGAATTAGATGAGCTCGCAAGTGACATCAATAAGGTTATATTTTAAAGCCTATTTTGTTTCCCTCTTTATCTCTCTTTCATTTTCATCCAAATCCTCATCTTAAACCTCTTGTCATTCAGAAATCTAGAAAAATTATTCCTCATTTCACAGACATTCAAATAAGAAAGGAAAACTGAGTTGGAGCAAATAAAAAAAAAAAAAAAGAGCAGCAAGAAGACATCTGCAGTCACGGAAAAGCCCTCCACAGGCGCCATAACGAATTCTAGGTATCACACCTCCATTCATCGCATCAGCAAGTGTCTTTGTCTGAATATACAAGAACTAAACTTGAAGGTTAGAAGGAAGGATTTCTCACCATGTCTCATTAGTGAACCCGTCATTTGTTGGTCTTGTTGAAACAAAGATAAGGGAACATAATTTTCTTAGTTACAAAATAGTTTCCTAATACTCAGCAACTCATGAATACTTGTGCATATCATGCAACGGAAAGAATATGGGTAATTTGTGATCTCAAATTTGAAATTGTAATGTTATCACTTCATCTATGCAATAGATTATATTGCTTCTGCTAATTCAGAAATCTTTAAACTATAATTTTCTTTTTTATGGGGATAACTACCAAATTAGAAGAATTGTAGTAGGAAAATTCTATACATGCACACCACTTTCTTCAAGACGCCCACCTTTGAAACTTCCAAAAAAAATGCAAGTTCAACATTATTTTTTAGACTAACTTGCTCTTTCACAATTCATTGTGCTCATTGGTCAGGTATTATTACCTAACCTAATTGAATACCTATTGTAGACACAAAAAGAAAAGAAGAAAAAAAAAGAAAAAAAAGAAGAAGAAAAGGGTGCACCCATGAGGCTACGCCGCTTCGGCGTTTCGGTTACGTAGATTTGGCCCGGATTTTAAGAGAATAGTTACCCTCAATCTCGGTATTTCTATTACGTGGATTTGGCCCAGATCTTATCCGAACAGTTACCCCTCGATCAATAAAAAAAATAGAGAGGCAGAATTTTAGGAGAGGACGAGAGAATTACCCTAAAAACAGAGTTTTCAGAGTGGAGAAATTCTCAGGGAGAAGAGTCCCAAACGAAGAGAAACAGGGTGGTGGAAAAATTTCAAGAGCGGAGTTCCCTCCTCTTCTCCGAAGAAATTAACCGACGCGACGTTCAGATTGTCAACGGAGTGCATCAGCGAGACTCCACTGCTACCAAATCCCACATCAAATTAAAAGGGAATCAAAATTAATCATTCCATATTTTTGTAATCTCATATTTTATTCTATAATTTTTCTTTTATTGTTGTATTCAAAATCAAATTAGCAATAGAAGGAAATTATAATTTTTCGGGCGTATAAGAATTGGCGACCACAGTGGGAGACTTCAGCGATGCAATCCGATCGACAAGTTTCTCTGGTTTGAATCTAGACGTTATTGCCGGATGAAGGCCGAAAAAAAAAAGAGAAAAAGTGAGAAAAGTGAGGCATCATCACCTACAAAAATTGATAAGGTGTTATCACATGTCAAAACTTATGAAGCGTCATTGCCCATGAAAACTGACAATGCATTATCGCCTGTCAAAATTTATGAAGTGTCATCGCACATGAAAACGGATAAGGCAGCATCGCCTATCAAAACTTATGAGGCATCATCATCGCCCATTAAAACCGACAAGAAGTCATCGTCTGTCAATAAGAATAAAGTATCATCGCCTCTTAAAAGAGATATGGCATCATTGCCTATTCCAAAGTCAAACTTGATCTTAACACGATCGCAAAAAAAAAGAAATCAAGACCATCGGAGAAAATACAAGTCCCAACGGGCAAGCCTCAACATTACAAAAGAGGCATTAATTGACAAATTACAGTCGAAAATACTCCGTACAGAGAACCCATAGCACGTGCGCTCACTTGTAGAGAAGATAAAGGTGCACGTAATAAAAAATAATAAAAAAAAATCGTGCGGTGTGTAGGGTGCCACTTCGAGGTTGCAACCGCGGGGCTGCACCTGCGGGATGTGCAACCCGCAGGGTGCACCCATGGGTTGCACCAACGGGGCGCAAATCGTGGGATGCACCCAGGGGGTGCAACCCGCGGGATGCACCCACGGATCGCAACCCGCAGGTGCAGGGTGCACCCGCGGATTGCAACCCATAGGGTGCTAAAATAAAAAGGATCTCTCCATGCACACGCATACGGATCAGTTCGCATGCTAATCTTTCCCCATGCACAGATCTCTCCTATTTTGAGCCAGGGTGCTGCCCTGATGGGTGCGCGCGGGACGAACGTTTTGAAGCTCTATGCAGTCAAGTTTTTGAAAAAAATTATTAGGAAATTAATAACCAATTCTCTTTTTAAAAAATTGGCAGGGGGAGCTGCCCCCACACCCACCCTTGGCAGGGGCGCACCGCTACCTGCACCCTCGGCGAGCTATCGGGTAGCTCGACCCCCGTGTAACTCGTTGAAAGGGCATATTTAACTATGTTGGATTATTTATATTTATCCAACACTCGAGGATTCAAAACAAATGGTCAAAACATCGAACTCAAATATTATACACAAATTCAAATACATCCGAAGAAAAGAAAGATATTTTGTCACGGAACAATTATCTTCTATATCAGGTAATGTGTCCAGAATATACATCAATTGAAGATAAATCCAATCAAATCCTCACTAATGAGAATTCAAAGCTCATGGTGCATGATGATATTCTCACTGTTTCGTGCAAAAGAAAATGTGTAAAGCTCAAAATTAAGCTGAACCCAACAGATTCGAGATCATTAAAGAACATTCATGAATTTTGAAGCCCGCATTGGTTATGAGGCTCAAGTAGTCAGATGCAAGGCCCAGCCTAGTATAAATTAGATCATGCATAAGACTCAGCCTAATCTTGACCAAATTAGATGAGAGACTAAGCCTATGTAAACCGAAGCAGACATATGGCTCAACTTTACATAAATCACTCAGGACATGATTCTCATATTCTGCAATCCGAGAAATTTAGAATGGCCTACCCAAGGGGTAGGGCCGATATTTCAGGAAGGCTCTTACTTTCGCACGACCCACCTAGGGGATAGGGTCTGGCACCGTATTTCAAAATGATTCATATTTGTTACAAATCCATCATGCAATGTTCGGTCAGACTCAGCTTCAAAATGCAATTCTAAAGAAGCTCCCATGCATAAGAAAAGTGAATAAAATCCTCCAAAGCAATACTAGATTCGGTTCTACCATATGAGGCTATATCTATTATCCAAGCAACAGTCAATATGGCAAATTACAACCATTTCTAGATTATTCAAAAATAAAAAAATGGACAGCTCTCCTCCCAGTCTCTGAAGACACTTCAGTCTAATAAGGGCACAACAAATCACCAAAAAAAAGTTGAATCTTTCCTCTACATTAAGAATTGATTCAACTGCGGTGGTGAATGGGATCTAGAAGTTCCTAAGGCTGCCTCAATTCCTCATAACATTATGAGGCTTGTAGCATAGCAATTAACCTAGCCAATTGAGTTTTATTCCGAGATAAATATCAATCCAGAAGATCAAGATATGCAACTCAAGTGACCCAAGTTTACAAAAGGGTTCTTCAGTCTCAATACAGAGTTCAAAATAACACTAACATATTTCAGCTTCCATGCGAGATTTGTTATGATACTCGCATGTCGCACTCTACAGGAGACTCAAGTTAGTATTCTTGTGTTCAAATCATCACATGTGCTCATTTTCAGGATTGCATCCATTTTGCAAGCAAGGCTAAAAGTACAAGCCTTATATTCAAGATCATGTAGTCTCTAAGACGCATGAAGAGACACATGAAAGAGATTTCCTCTCTGAAACTCTCTCAAAATTGAAGCTATATGACGATTACGTCAGATTTGAGCCCACTGAAAAGTTAAAGTTTCATGTGAGGCTCACAACTGTCGTGTCTACATCTACGGATAATGCTCACATTCTTAAAAAAATCATTATTGTGAAATGCAACAATATTCACGATGAAACTGTCTATATTTCGATTGCCTGAGTGGGGGCATAATTCTCTCCTATCGCCTCCAACTCATTAAAATTGAGGGTCAAATAGTTTGGACTTAAATCACTCAAACCTCAGGCTCAACCAGATCAAGAAATACAAAGGTTTACCAAACAACTATCAAATTGATGGTCATTCATGTCCTGCTTCATAAAAATATTATGCGGACTTATTGATATTGGTCATAGTTATCTATCACTGCTTGGCAATATTAACCAACACATCAAAGTCCGTGTTTTCTGGATTGATAAAAAAACTCGTTCTCTTTGGAAGGGTTCGACCATATGCAACCTTATCCAATGATACTGAAGATGAAGATCAAGATGCCTCTAAGTTTTATCATTATGAATCAAAATCACTTCGAATGGTAGAGAAAATGAGGTATGACTTTATCTAAATGGCAAGTTTAAATTTGTGCACACGACAATGCCCACACCCATGGAGCATTGTGTGCGCGTCTGCACTCACACCTGCAAAAGCGCTATGCACGCCTATGGAGCGCGCCTACAAAGCGTTGTTCGCGCGCCCATGCCCACGCACCCCCGGCATCCGCAGAGCACTGCGTGGCAAAGAGCAGTGAAACCCACTTCGCTCCTTTGTGTTCGAAGGGAAAAGAATCATATTACTATCACAAAACTGGCAAAGAATTGAGATATGTCACGATACCTGATACTCTGGTTATAAAGGATGGGATCTGCCAAAACACAGAAAACTCTAATGGAGACTCAGACATCAGTCTGGGAGTACTATCCAACGGGTTGTCTACGAGTATAATGTCTGTCAGCCTGACTCTAGATGAAAATGATGAGCTAACTCTTCCTCAAAGATGAAGCGTTAGTCAAATATCTTGATGCCAAATGGAGCATGTGCTTTAAATAGCGCGAACTGCCTATCGAAGACAAGGTGATTTAAGTGAACATGGGTGATGAAACCAATCCCAAGCCCACAAGACCTCAAGTTATTTTGCATCGACTAAATATTAAACCAGATGAAAAACCAGTAAAACGGCATCGAAGAAGACTCCGTCCAGAGCTAATAGAGTTGATCAAGGATGAAGTTAAGAAATTTATACAATCAAACTTCAATAAAAAAAAGTGCCATAAATGGGTAGCAAATACTGCTCATATTCCTAAGAAGAATGGGAAGATCCAAATTTGCATTAACATTCGAAATTTAAATGCGGCTTGCCCCAAAGATAAATTTCTGCTTTCAATAACATATGTCATGATTGACGATACCTGCAAATTCAAAAGGATGTCTTTTACGTATGAATTCTCTGGGTACAATTAAATCAAGATGTACCCTAAAAATAAGAAGCACAAGAAGTGTTCAAAGAAGTGCATGATGGAACCTGTGGTGCTCACCAGTCGGGATCTAAATTAGGAGATCAGATAAAAAGAATAGGCGTGTACTGGCTAATGATGACGCTAATCAATAGAAAATTCCTAAAGAAATATTATTCTTAAGCAAATGAAGGTATCTGACCTCCTCTTCAACCAGCAAATAAAGAAATGCTGGCTCGCCACTACAGTGTCGCTTCGCTCCCCAACTAGAGTATTAGACAAAAGCAATCCCACGTCTCTATGACTAAAGATAGAGGAAACTTTTGGCATGTAAGCCCAAACGAAGTCCTTGCTAACTCTATCATGCTTGGGGTAAAGTATGAATTGTCCAATACCGTCAAGATAACAGGAAGAGAATAAATTCTCGCTAACCCTATCGTGCTAGGGGTAAAAATATGAATTGCCCAACACCATTAAGGTAACGAAAAGATAATAAATTTCTCGCCAATCTTATCATGCTAGGATAAAAGCATGAATTGCCCAATACCGTTAAGATAACAGGAAGAGAATAAATTTCTCACCAACCCTATTATGTTTGGGTAAAAGCATGAACTGCCCAATACCGTCAAGATAATAAGAAGAGAATAAATTTCTCGCCAGCCCTATCATGCTGAGGTAAAAGTATGAATTACCCAATGCTGTCAAGGTAAAAGGAAAAGAACCAATTTCTCGTCAACCCATCATGCTAAGGTTAAAAGTATGAACTGCTCTAAACTGCTAAGGCAAAGGGAAGAGAAAAAGTTTGGCGTTAAGCCCAAATGAAATTCTCGATAACTTACCATACTAAGGGAAATAGCATAGCTAGCCCAACTCAAATGGTAGTTGGTAAACGCTAATCAAACCTGTTGATAGCTGGGGTTTGCTAAAAATCCTAATGAGATCAAACTCTTGTCACGTTAATATTTCACCTCTGACAATAAAACTTTTCTCGTCTTTTTTCTCTAGCTGAGCAAGTGACACTCCAAAATATTTGTCAAGTTAAAATCATACCTCTAACATCAGAATTCAAAATTAAATCAATTATCTTTATGAGATCAAATCCGATCAAATCTCCTGTCATGTTAAGTTTTCACCTCTAACAGAAAAGAAAACTCACACTTCATCAAGTCCAACATTAAAATCTCTGATGAGCTTGTTTTTGACATCGTCAAGTTAAAAAAAATTGCCTCTGATGAAAATTATCTCCCTATCAAGTCAACAATTACTTCTGATAGTCAAATTCCAAGACTAAATACATTAACTGTCATCTCTGCTTAGTTAGCCCATTCCTATCATGACCAGATTCTCTGAATAGATCGAGTTTTGAGGCATGTTTAATGATACCTCCGTCCTCACTCAAATCCCGTTATACTAGATGTCACTGAACGGGTAAATTAATCAAGTTAAATCTACCTCTGTTTAATCGACTCATTACTATCAAGTCCTGAACCTCTGAGTAGAATGAACAATAAGACATATTTAATGATGCATCTGTCTTTTCCTAATCCGTCATATTAGATGTCACTAAACGGTTAGGATTCTAATGAGTACATTAACATCATACATCTACTTGCCATCTAATGAGCACATTAATATCATACCTCTGCTTGACATCTAATGAGCACGTTAACATCATATCTCTGCTCATTTTCCATAAGACACGTTAACAATTATCTCTATTTATCAAATTTATCACAGATTGTCTGTCATACTCTTAGCCTCTGAGCAAGATACTAAAAATATTTTTGTATGCAGACAACAAATTTTCTGAAGCAAAGTTACAAGTGAAAATCTAGCTGGGCCGCACAAGTACAATAGCCAGCATCAAGAAAATTTACTAGAAGTAATCTTTGATACATCGGAGAAGTTCAACAATACACCTCCAACATCAAAATAGTTGGAAGATAGAGATTTTAGAAAATGGTTTACAATATACCATAAAAAATCATGCAATACAATGAAAACTGCAAAGCTAAAATCAAAAGAGTCCAAAGTGTTTCGAAATTCATTACAAATTAATGACGAAGTTTTAAAAACTTTAGAGGGGATTATGTAGATACAAAAAAAGAAGAAAAGAAAGAAGAAGAAGAAAAGGGTGCACCCACGGGTGTCTCCCGCGGGGTGCACTCGTGGGGTTACGCTGCCTCAGTATTTCGATTATGTAGATTTGGCCCGAATTTTAAGGAAACAGTTACCCCAATCACGGTGTTTCTATTACGTGGATTTGGCCCGGATCTTATCCGAACAGTTACCCCTCGATCTATAAAAAAAAGAGAAGGGGCAGAATTTTAGGGGAGGACGAGAGAATTACCCTAAAGACGAAGTTTTCAAAGTGGAAAAATTCTCAGGGAGGAGAGTTCCAAACGAAGAGAAATAAGGTGACGGAAAAATCTCAAGAGCAGAGTTCCCTCCCCTTCTCCAGAGAAATCAACCGATGCTATATTCGGATCGTCAACGAAGTGCATCAGGGAGGCTCCACTGATACCAGATCCCACATCAAATTAAAACGGAATCGAAATTAATCGTTTTCTATTATTGTAATCTCAGATAGCACAGTACCTGTCAACATGATAATTGGTGCAAACGAAATTATTTTTCCCAATCAAGTTGTCATTCAGTTTGCAAAATTATTGAGATGCCGTATCTCAAGGACTTCTACTCCTATAAATAAATAAAAAATTAAATGTTCTTAAAAATAATTGGACAAATTGATTTAGTGAAATAAATAATTGAGTATATACACTTACATTTCCTAGGGGTGGTGTGAAATGTCTCTAGCGTATAAATGGATTTCTTCAATCACGACGTCCTAGCACCTGTTTCATATAGGATATACAAAATTTTAAAACATAAAAAAAAATCAATAAGGTAACATCATTATTTTTCATAATATTATGTTTAAAATAGATTCACCTTAAAACATGGCATAATTGATGGGTTTTATGGAGGAAGTTGAGGAAGAACCTATACACATATTTTAGGACCTATAAATTAGCATTTAGTGACCTAATCATGGAGGCTATATGGTGACTACCAAATTACCATTCATCTAGAGGTTTCATATTTGGATATGTATGTTTGTCCATGCTACTTAAATCTAGTTGTACGGTTCTAAATTAACTTCAGGGGTACGGGATCATGGTGCCGAGCATGTGCGAAACCCTCTTAAAACATGCGGTATCTTCCTCTGAGTACATCCAAACAAATTCTCAAGAAATAATAATAATAATTAAACCAATGCATGCATTTTTCTCTTTATATTGTGTTGTACATGTAAGCATGGTTTTTATATCAGGAACATGTTCAAAACTTGTTTACTCTGATACTCGTGACACATACAAGACTTGTGTTATGCGTGTATGTGTGTGTGAGTGTGTGCATTAATGACAAGTTGTTATTCCTGATACTCGATTAGCGATGATAATGGACACACCCCCCGGCCTATTTTTGGCACTCTTTATACAAAATTTTGAATTACAAAAATAAAATTTTCATTCTTAATTCAAAATTTAGGATAGGATGGGCCAAAAATTAACCCATAAAAGTGTCCATTACCATTCCTATACTCGATGTACCCATTTCACTATATTACTCTTTATGCAATCATATATATATAATGTATGTATAACATCCACTTTTTTCCACGTGATATTTTTCATGTTTCCAATTTATTAAAAATAATATTTTGCTAAAAAAAAAAATTTTGACCTTATAGTACCCAACCCTACACCTAAATAAACTTGTCTAATCAAGTAATCGTGATTAAGAAAACAAGTAAAATTAATTAAATTCGATTGATTTTCATCTAACAATTAAGATAAGAATTTATTTAGTTTCCTTTAACTAAGGATTCTAATTTGACTAGATATTGAATAAAAAAAATCAATCCAAATCTTAGTTGAGTTAGTATAATAGATTAGCCTAATTAATTTAGAATTCAATTCTCAGCTAATTAATTAGATCTAATTTAAATTTGATTTCTATACATAATAGAATTTTGACTTAAATTTGGTTTTCATAACTTTTAGGATTCCGATTTAAATTAGGATAGTAATTCAATTAGAATTTATATTAGACATTCCTACTATGAATCATATTAGGATTCTTATTTCCCCTATAAAATACCGCCCAAAAATTAGGATAGTAATTCAATTAGAATTTATATTCGACATTCCTACTTTGAATCACATTAGAAATCTTATTCCCCTATAAAAATACTACCCCTTCATCATACCCCTCACCCTTCCCAAAAGTAGAAAATTTAGGAGAAAAACATGAGGAAAAGAGGAGAAAAAGAGGAGGGAAGAAAAGAATTTCAGTAAGAGAGTTTTGTAACACCCTTTGAAATTTTAACCTCTTTCAAGTCAAACATTTAGATCCAACATAGATCAAGGCCAAGATGAGTTCTCTTACTCACTGTATACATGCTAATAATTATACTTTATTTTAAAGTAAGTTTTTTAACTCACTATAAACATATTAATAATTAAACTTTAATTTCTATAATTTCTATTTTATTTAATTAAAAATTGATATTTGTGCTTGAAAACTCAATGAACACCGAAACAAGGCATGATTAGACACAACCTATTATAATACATGACTAGTGATAGATTATTAACTACTGAATTTACTGTTATTGAGTACTAAAATTTAATAATAATCACCAATCCATATAATGAACTGAATTTACTGAACTAAATAATTAATACAAAAATTGACATACACTAAAGTTATGGGGAAAATTGAGAACTTATATGATTTGATGGTTGAATGTAACTATACCATTGTTTTCCTTTTTGGGAGGATCGGGATAGCTCGATCAAAATTTTCACTATTTTCCTTTTTGTAAGGATCGATATAGGCTCTAATCAAATTTACTGTTATATTTTTCCGTCGCTACATGGGGATGCGTTTAGACCATCCAAATTCATATTTTCCTAAATTTTCAAATACCTTAATTAAAAGACGTTGACTAAAAGACCAATAAATAAGCCACATAGTGTGTTAAAATATGAGATTTTTCATTGTTTTAATTATATATGTCTTTATATTACCAAGATATTATTATTTTAATTTTATTATATATTACTGAATCATTTTATTAAAGATCCTGGTTATGCGTGACCCGATATAGAGATTTGTCAAAAGATAGATCATTAGGACTCGATTTACATTTAGGAGCATGCGGAGCTACAAGATTGGTAGTCTTTCTAGTTTGATATTTTCTTATTTGAGAATTACTTCTTATTAAAATATGTTTAAGTGTATATGACATATTATTTAGTTTTGTTTATTATTTAGACTGAAAAATTATTGTTTATTGTTATTTATTGCCCATTTTTTTGTTGTAATATGATTGTAATATTTTTCGAGGCTCATCAAGTTATCATTTGATGCCGAATGTTCAAACTATCCATATTTCGGAAAATGGGGCATTACAATATGTATGTATTTTCCCTCTTTTAATTGGTTGCTTAAATTTGACATGTGCAATATCTATTGATTTGAAGGTTGATGAGAAGACGAATTCACCACAGTTGGATATTTACTTCCAAGACTAGTTAGAGACATGTAGACATTTTATCTCTGAAAAGCATGTTAGCTACTATGAAAGTGTGTGTTATTCAATGGATATCAAGCAACAATTATTAATAAGTATTAATCAACTATATATTAATAACTCGCAAATCATCACACAAATTAACATAGAGATTTTTTAACTTGGAAGATCCAAACGAGAAAAAACTATGAAAGAACTGCACTATATTCTCAAGTCAATTACAGCGATTTGACTACAGCCGCTAGACAACCACGATTCTTCAATAGTCTAAAATATGATTTATTTGCTAGTTAGTCACTACAGAGTTCTACAATCAAACTATCTCAAATTTACTAACGACTCACGACTCAAGATGCGAAATTACAAATATTAAATTATAAAAAATTACAAATAAGTTGAAATTACTACAATCATATATTAAGTACTCGTCTGTTAGTTGAAGATATTGATAGATGTTAATCTTCACAAACCGCAAACCAAAGCTCTTTCTTCTTCACTAAAAATATCCTTTTTCATTTTACTTGAGGAACTATCTTTTTTTTTTTCTCTTTTCTTAGTTTTTCCATCTCTTATTCATTGAAGATGACAGCATATAAATAGGATTTACACCAATAAACCCTTCAATATTTTTTTAATCATATTCGTCGAAATTAAATCTATGGATCCAAAGGAAAACATATTCCTACTTTAATTCCATTAGAAAAATACTCACAACATATTACCCACGCGCTTTTTTTATTGAGTTATCCAAACTTGCTGTCAAGAGCCATTTCAATAGTTCTTTACTATGAGATCTTAGTGTTTGCTATAATTTTTTATCCTGAAGTTTGATTTGGATGATCAAGGCACCGTGGAAAGAAAACTCAAAGCATCTATAAATTTATGATACATAAATTTTTCCAATTCTGCCGGTATCATATCCAAGTCTTGGCTTGAAATTGATATTATTGCATAACCTTTATCAATTCTTACTTCTGCTTCTTTCTAATTTTGAGTGATATAACTTTCACATATAAACTCCATTTTAGCAAATCTTAGTGTTGTTACAAAAGTCGTTCAAAGCTCCACACTTTTGTAGTGAACATCCTCCTAAGAGTGTTATAGCTTAATCAAATTAACATATATGTCATATCCATTGTATTGAACTTTATCAACCTTGAATTTGGTCATGCCAAAGTGCTTGGATCAGATCTTCATGAGTTTTGGCATATTTAAGATTAAAAATTCTAACAATCACGGAGTTAAATTAAGAGCAGTTGTTAATCTTTTTCTTTTTATTTTCAGTTTAGTTATCTTGACTTATTTCTCACATAGTAATGAATTCTATTCTTTCTTTTAAATCTTATTACCAACATTGGTTTTGATGCGTATTTAAATAAATTTTTTTCTTAGATTCCTATTGAGAAAACTTAATATCTACATGTGTATGTGAATGGTGCAATATATTTATATGGTTTTACCAGTGTTTTAGGCTAAGCATCTTCGTTTTGAGTACGTTGTTGAGCGCATCAATATCTTGGCATACAGGCCATTAAGTTGGTATTAGAGCCCAAGCCTGATTTATGTTGTGATTAGGAGCTTAGGCTTTGGTCTGGAATTACTGCCACGTATATATATTCTATATTATTCCTAGTCATTATCCTATTACTTGATTCTACAAATTTGTTTATCTATTACTTTTTTGACTCCTTATTTGATCTGAAGTCTCTTATACTATTCTTGGGATGTAATCATTCTTTTTAGTCAAATCTTTTGATACTAGAGCGCATAGCAAACATAGATCCTTCTCCATATCATATGTTTTTTATTGATTGTACTGTATTGAATGGGACCTCTAGAGCTAATAGAAATTAAGAAACAATTGAGGGAGTTGAAGGACTTGTCCTTCATTTAGTAGAATGGATTATTATGGAAAGCTCTGGTTGGGGAGAACAGAGTTTAGCTAAAATCAAAATAACTAGTCGAAACTGATCTAAATAATTAAAATCAAATTGAACTATAATAATTTGATCAATTTTTATTTCGAGCTTTGAAACCCAAAACAGAATGAAACCGATCAAATTATTTAAAATTTACATATACACATAAACATGTATATATATATATATATATGTGTGTGTATGTGGACATACATGTATGCATATATAAATATATACTGATATACATATATATGCTATAGATAACAAATTTAATTCCAATTGAACATGTTGAAGAGATTTGCTTACTAAAATGACTAAAAATATAACATCTGGACAAGCTTTATTTAAAAAAAAATTGGAACTAAATAATCTTACTGAACTGAAACGAAATGGTTCATATTCCTAACTGGTTTAGAACAGTTTTATAAAAATTGGCAAAAACCAAACCAAAACTGACCGATATTCACCCTTAGGCCTAGTACTATTGGTAAATAAAAGAGATAGCCGTATGAAGCTGGGCATCGACTACATGGAACTAAAATGGTCACGGTCAAGAACAAGTGTCAAGTGTCCCAAATCAATTTTGTTTGATTCGGTCAATGTAGCCAAGATATTTGCTAAGTTAGACCTTAGATTTGGATATCATTATGTTACGCTCCCCATCCGGAATATGGGTAGAGGAATGCCAACAATATATTCTTATAGGAATATATTAAGCCCCAATACAATACCAATAAATTTGCTATAATAATACTTAAACAACAATTAATAAAATTCAATAGAAATTTTTTTTTATTGGTTGGAACAAAGTTCGGATTCAGTGGAAAGAAAACAACTAAGATTATTTTTTAATATAAAGGATAACTAAATCTATATGGATAAAACAAAGGTATATGGATGAAATAAAGGTAAGCACATCTTCTGCTGGGTTTCGGCTTACTTCTCAAAATACATTAAATTATCAGTTTGCTCTATCGAATTTAATTCCAAGTTTGAATATGCAAATCCAGGTCATAGCGACCAAAACTGTATATATCGAAATAGTAGAATAATACATATAATATACCAGTAATAGTTATGTACAATCATTATTATAAAATAAGTTTTAGAAAACACTGCATTAATATTTAACAATAATATTAGCAATTATCGGTTAAATCAATATCATGCAGTGTAGTCAACTTTATAATAAGAGTATTTTTATTTAGGATATCATATAATTTGAAAAGGTAACTGATAAGATAATACTATTTTGATTTTCTTGATAAAACTATAAATTGAGAGAGAAAATGAAGAATAGCTTTTGTATTCTGAGATATATATATAAACTGTACAATGGTCATCATTTTATAGATGAAGGTGGCAAATATAAAACGTAAAAATAAAAGAATATACAAATTGATACTAATTCATAAAATTTTCAATCACATAATCTACGTAATTAGAGAATATTAAGTTAGGAAGTTATCACGATATTATCGAATAAATTAGAGGATTTATCAAATATTAGAGGATTTGTTATATATCATGAGATATGTTAAGATCCCCCCTCAAACTTAAGATAGTTTGGAAAACACCATTTTTAGTTTGGAAACGAGATTATAATGATGACCAGGTGGATGGGCCTTACTAAAGATATCGGTGAGCTGATCAGTCGACGAAACTGAGAGAAAACGAAGAGTGCCGACTTGTAGGTGATGGCGCACAAAATGGCAATCGATCTTAATGTGCTTGGTGCGCTCATAAAAGACATCATTGTGAGTAATCTGAATAGCACTATGATTGTCACAATAAATAACAGTACTGGAGTCTTGAGACATACCCATATTCTAGAGAAGCCAATAAATCCAAAGAAGCTCAGAAGTAGTGTCAGCAAGAGCGCAATATTCAGGTTCGGTACTAGAGTGAGCAATAACAATCTGCTTCTTACTCTGCCAGAAAATAAGAGACTCACCTAGTAAAAAAAGAAATCCAGTGGTGGATTGTCGATCAGTAGAGTTACTTGCCCAATCAGCATCAGAGTAAACTTGCAATTGTAATGATAAGCAAGATGAAAAATATAGCCCATGGAATAAGGTACCCTTCACATAGTGCAAGATGCGAAGAATTACAACGTAATGAATAGAGCATGGGACAGCCATAAACTGGCTAACAAGATGCACGTCATAGGAAATATCTGGCAGAGTAACAGTGAGGTTGATGAGACTCCCAACAAGTTATCGATAGAAGGTAGTATCAGAAAGGAGCTCACAGTCAGTAGCACGAAGTTTAATATTAGACTCAAGAGGGTTATAAGCACTCTTATAATCAGTCAAGTCAGAACGAGAAAGAAGCTCAGAGGAATATTTGGCCTGAGTTAAGTAGTAGCCATCAGATGTAGAAGTAATTTCCAAGCCCAGAAAATAACGAAGAGAGCCAAGATCCTTCATCTCAAAATGTTAATATAAAAACTGCTTAAGCTCAAGAATACCAAAAGCGTCATTACCAGTAATAATCATATCATCAATATAAATGAGCAAAATAGTGATAACAGCGTCAGTATGACGAATAAATAAAGCAGAGTCATGTGGGTTGGAGGTAAAACCAAGTTGGTCAATAGTGGAACTGAACTTGGCAAACCACCAGGTGTGTGGAGCTTACTTGAGACCATACAAGGCACGCTTAAGGCTACAAACCTTACCATGAGGATGAAGATACCTTGAGGGAGCTACATATAGACCTTCTCAATTAGATCACTATGTAGGAATGCATTCTTCACATCCATGTAAAACAAAAGCCACTGGCGAGCAGAGGCCACAGCCAGGAGAGAACGGACAGATGTAATGCGAGCAACTGGAGTAAATGTCTCATCATAGTCAATACCATACTCCTGAGTATAGCCCTTGGCCACAAGACAAGATTTATACTGCATTGGAGACCCATCAGAATCGGTTTTAATCTTATAGACCCATTTGCCAGTAATAGTCTTGCCAAGAAGCTAATCAACCAAATCCCATATATAAGTCTTGTGAAGAGCATCCAATCTTCAGACATAACTTGCTGCCAAAGAAGGTTAGAACTAGCCTCGTGATAAGTGCGAGGCTCGTAAAGAGTGACAAAAGTATAAAAACAATGATAATTAGTGAGATGAGTAGGAAGAGCTCTTACCCTAGAGGAATGACGAATATCTAAATTGGTAGATGACTTAAGGGTATCAGACGTAGTGGAGGGCCAATAGATGAAGTAGACTGAGTAGAGTCAGATAGAATAATAGGGTTAACAGATGATCTAGAAGTATCAGAAACTGACGTTGAGTGACTGCCTAATGAGCTTTCAGTACCTGCATCAGAAGGAGAGTCTAGGAAAAGATCAAATGTGGAGTTAGTGAAAATAGGGCTAGCAGAAGAAGGTGCAGAGGAGATGAAAAATACTAGTGAAAGTTTTGTATTCCTAAAACTGAATATAACCGGAGATACAAAGACGTTTGGTAACAGGATCATAACACTGATGCCCTTATGTTCAATGCCATAACCAAGAAAACAACATAAACGAGAACGTGACTCAAGTTTAGTGTGCTCATGACATGGGAGTAAGACAAAATAAGTACAGTCAAAAACTTTCAAAAGAGAGTAGTTAGGTACCTTTCCGTAGAGGAGCTCAAATGGAGAGTGATTTGAGAGAGTAGGAGATGGGACCCTATTAATTGTATAAACGGCTGTAAGAGCAGCTTCACCCCAAAAAGATTCAAAAAGCAAGGCAAAAATAAGCAAAGAGCGGATGTATCAAGGATGTGACGATACTTACGCTCAGCATGACCATTCTGTTGTGAAGTGTAAGGGCATGAATGATAAGGTAAAATGCCTTCTTGTGTGAGTTCGACAAGAAAGGAAGAAGATGAGTACTCCATGACATTATTAGAATGAAAGACTTTAATGGTCTAATCAAATTGAGTTTTTATCATCTGCGTAAATTCAAAAAAAACACTAAGTAACTCAGAACGATCAGGTAAGAGATAAAGCCAGGTGTATCGTGAATAATCATCAACAAATATAACAAACTAACGAGATCCTCCATTAGTAGAAATAGAAGTAGGGCCCCAAATATCTAAATGAATTAGATCAAAAGATGCAAATGACAAAGAAATACTTTTATTAAAAGGTAAAACTGTATGTTTTCCCAACTGACATGAAAGACAATCAAATGATTCAAAGTTGACTTTCCCTAAATAACCACATGATGCTAAATATTAAACACGCGGTAAGGAAGTATGACCTTAGCGAGAATGCCAAATACTCGAGGAGACAAATACTGCAATGGGTTAAGCAGAACCAGAACTTGTAAGATGTAAGGAGGAAAGCTCAAAAAGATGGCCAACTTTATGCCCGGTCCCAATAACTAGCATGTCTGTTGATTCTGCACATCATACCCTTTATTAGAAAAAGTTAAAGTAAGGCCAAGTTCTACAAGTTGTCTAACAGAGAGAAGATTTAAAACTAAATTAGGAACAACATATGTATCAGGCACAAAGAGAGTAGAAATAGAGACATGACCAATATGACTAACAGACATATATGAACCATCAGCAGTATAAATGACAAGAGGAAGTTCTAGAAATTTTTTATTAGATACAAGAGAAGAATTAGGAGTCATATAATTGCAACAAGCAGTGTCAAAAAATCAAGGAGATAATTTACCTGAGGAGACTAAGAAGACAGTAGAAGCACGGGACAGAACCTGATTGACAATAGCTTCAAGATCAGCTACAAAGAGAGCAAGCAGATGATTGTCCGAAGAGGATGAACTAGTAGAAGCAGCCATAACAGTCTTGGGCATTTGAGATTTTAGAGTATCTCTTGCCTCTTTAGCCTTTCTCTTAAAATAATTAGAGATGTGGTGACCCTTTTCCTTGCAATAATAACGATCGTTGAAGTGGCATGGTTTAGCGGAAGTAGCAGCCCCAACAGGAGGGGCTAAGATGGAAGAGTTTGGAGTTGCAGTAGCCATGACCAAGTCAGTAGAATAAACACGACGAGTTTTCTATCGTGTCTCCTTTGAAATAAGCTCCGTGAGAGCAGTCTCGAGCATAGGAAGAGGAGATCGATGGAGCAACAAAGCTTTAGTACTTTCAAAATCATCGCGAATATGCATCATGAAGTGGATGAACTGGCGACGATCTCGGTAATCTACAAAAAGTTGGCTAGACTTTTCATCCGGAAAAACTGGGTCAGTCTGAGAGAGCTAATCCCATATGCTACTAACCATATAATGAAACTCAACAATAGACTGACCTGGCTCTTGACGCATTTGATATAATTTAGATTCCAATTGAAACTGAAGAGTGGCATCACTAGAACTGTTGTATCGATTTGCCAAAAAATCCCATGCAAGTTTGGCATTTCAAAACTTTGGCAACAGACTCTAAAAAGAATGAACTGAGGTATTTATAAATCAAAATAAGATCTTACAGTGAATACCTTCCCATTGCTCAAACCGCTCATCAAACTTTTTTACACTTTCAGAGTTAGCCTTTATGGGTGCTGGTTTAGACCCATTAACAAATCTCTATAAGCAACGACCAATAAAAACAACTGATATTTACTGAGCCCATGCATTGTAATTGGTGCCATCTAAAATAATCTCTATAAGGCAAGTAATCTCATAAGAAGAAGTCATGGGAAAATGATGATACTAACCGAATAAGAGCAACAGAAAACACGAGTGGAATAGATGCCGCGTGGATCGATGGGTCGCAGAACAATACAACGTGAGTGGGTCGATGGATCAAGGCGCAAGTCAGATACTTCAGAAAAAAATCAGACCTCACAGAGGCTCTGATACCATGATAAAACTATAAATTGAGTGAGAAAATAAAGAATAGTTTTTGTATTCTGATGTATATATAAACTGTACAATGGTCATCCTTTTATAAGTGAAGGTGGTAAAAATAAAAGGTAAAAAATAAAAGAATATATAAATTGATGCTAATTACATAAAATTCTCAATGACATAATCTATCTAATTAAAGATATTAGTCAAATATACTAAGTTAGTAAGATATCACAAGATTCTCTAATAAATTAGAGGATTTATCAAATATTAGAAGATTTGTCATATATCATGAGATATGCTAATATTTCTCAAGTATAAATTTAAAAAATAATAACATAGAATATCTAATACTGAGTCAGACCTAATACTGAGTCAGACCCGCCATCTGGTAAACATGAATAATATGTGTAATATAGTGAATCACCATGCATCCATAGTGTGTGAACGATTTAGTTATATAATTTAACACGTTTACAAACAAAAATATATATATTTCCATCATTCAGTTTTTCTTCAACATAATATTATCTAAGTATATTTCATGTCAACTCCAATTTTTTCTCGTAATTTATATTTGGTTCATATCAATTATAATATTTCAATTCGGTTTTACTAGTTTATTAATAATATGGTTCATAAAGGTTGTCCATATTTAAACTTTATTGAATATATCACAACTAGCTAAATTAAAGACTAATTGCTTTTAGATCTCATAATGATACTTTGACCACGTAAGTATGAAAGTTGAGAGCTTTCCTATACTATGCATGTTCCTTAATTATATAATAAGTATACAATACAACTTTCCTCGATGTCATCACAGCTTGATATCATAAGAAATATTTTTGCATGATTATAGTCTTCAGTGATTCTACCAAATAGGGTATACATCGATCATTCTAAAAATCTGGTTATACTATATGATTTAGCAAGTATCCATTTTGATAATAAATTCATAACAAGAATAATTAAATTTTTTAATAGTATAAAAAATTATAGCAAAATAATAAATATGTCTGTGATAACAAATTGACTTTCTATAAATTGAGCAACATAATTGATATAAAACTAACATATTTAATGAGTCTAAAAGATAAATCAGCTCGATTTGTTTCACATTACCAATCAACTTATAATCACAATGAAACAATATACATAAAAATATTTAATATAGTTTACAATGAATTTAGGTAATTTTTAATGATTTTTCTAATATTTATAAAGCATTCAAAAAATAATTTTAAAGTTAATTAGTCATAACAGGTGAAATTAATAAGTGGGTCTAGGTCTATTTTATTGAGTTTATAAGATGGTGGATGATGTTTTGAAGTTGTTAGATTTGCTAAATAGTGGATGAGTTAATCCATGGATCCAATAAACATAAATCTAATAAGAAAGAGAGAAAAGACTATCTACGTCAATAAAGCCAATAAGAAGGCGACACTCCTACAAGACAATTGGCATGCCAAGAGAGGAAAGAGATAATTTTTAGAGAGTTTGAATACGTTGTTGAGGTTGAATTAAGAAGAGAGGTTGGGTCTAAATCGTATTGAATTTTGGAGTTAAAGAAGATGAAGGGTTTAAGAGAATTAAAGAGGTTAATTAGGATTTGTTTATTAGCTTTAATAGTAGATTATAAAGTAGATTATAATGATGGATTCTAATGGAGAAAGACGAAGATTGAGAGTTTGAAAATTAGAAGAGATGAACAGTCCATACTACGTTTAAATAGTAAATTGATGCTTAATCTAATAAGCTAGTAACATAACCTAGTGGTTTGAACTTTTGGCTTAGCTGAGTGTATGAGTAGAAGGTTAATTGATCAAATTCTCTTAAAATCGCATTTTTAATTTATTTGTTTTTAAAGTTTCTGGTCATAAACATGAGTTTTAGCTTTAGAAAAAAATAAGATAAATAAATTTGGATTGAGATAAAAGATGATTTTAAAATAATCAATATTTTTATTTGCTTTCTTAGAAACTATGTCATCAATTACAATAAGTGAAATAACATTATATTGTAATAAATATATTATATGCATAAGGGTTGTTACACATCAAGTGAGAGGGAAGGTGACAGATATCCAAATAATTGCTTTTAGAATCCATTATGGCAATTATGAGTATTTGGTGATATCATTCAATGTAAGGAATGCACCAGAAGTCTTTATAGACTTGACGAATATGTTGTTAGCATTGTAGTAGATCAGCTTGTGGTCTTATATTTTATCGTATTCCAAGAACCAGGAGGCTATGAGAGGATAACATTGCAGAGTTTGAGAATGGAGAGACTCTTTGAAAAATTGCGTAAATGTGTATTTTGGCTGGAGAGTATATCCTTCGGGGACACATTGTTTTAGATAAAGAAATTTCTATGGATCCTAAAAAAATGGAAGCAGTAAAGGATTGGTCTACTTCCAAGCTAATAAGGAAAGCACAGAGTTTCTTAGACTATTAGGATACTATTCAAGATTTATGTAGAAGGGAGAGAAATATATCTGGTCTAAGGAGTGAATCACCATATTTGAGGAGTTGAAGTATAGATTGACTACAACACCATGTATTGATAATACCAGATGGATTTGGAGATAAAGTAGTGATTAGTTATATATTGTGGAAAAGTTTAGAATGTGTTCTGATGTAGCACTACAAGGTCGTTGCATGTGCTTCTAAATAGCTCAGGACTCATGAAAAGAATTACTCCACATATAATTTGGAGCGGCACTTTAAATACCTACAGACAGTAGTTCTTAGGAGATTTATGCATGTTCTATCCGATACTTATAGTACAAGAACCAAACTCGATATTGTTAAAAAAAAAAAAAAGAGGGAAAGTAGGACAATTCAAGATAATATAATATGTATCTGATGAGAGCCATATATTGCATATTTATAGTCTTCATATTATCTACCTTTGTATTTAAATAATACTACTCTGGTATATTTAGTTTGTTTTTAGGTAATCCGATTCCTACAAAGAGATGGCATGAAATCAGAGCCGGATTAGGAAATCAAGTCCAGAAAAGGATTAAAAGTGAACAAACTACAAGACAGTGATGCTTCAAAGAGTCAAAGTCCAATACAGTCAGAAAAATCAAGAGATAAGGACTAGAACTTCATGCCAAAGAAAACTCAAGAAATTTCCTCCTATTATTATAGCTATTTAGCGGCATTTAGCCGCCATTTGGCGGCAAAAAGTGGGGTCCACGGGTTGATTTTTCTTCAGGGGCTTCGAAGTAATTTTGTAGTTTTTCAGTTGTATTAAAATTAAGGTTTGATTCTCCGAAGCTTATTTATTAACCGTATACTTGTAACTAGGGTAAAATCTTCTAGTTTTGTACTTGAATTTTTAAATTAATAAAAATTAGGATTTGCTGAAGGGGTGACGACCGCAATACTGACTCCAGAGGTAATCTTTGTTGTTCTTCAATTTTTCTTAGCTAATTCTCTTCTAGTTGCTTTCTAGTTTAGATTTATTTGCTTTCTACATTAGATTTAATTGCTTTCATGAATAAAATAGGATTTTTCTTACGAGAATTATGAGCAGCTAATTTAGTTTAGCTCTAAGATATAGATAAAACTAGAATCCACTATGTAATTGCTCTCTAATATTTTCTTCCTAATTAAAATAATAAAGACATGATTTTTCTATGAAAAGATTAAAATACAAGAACTCATATATTAATACTTTGATAAATTATACTTGAGTTAAGTTTCTTGATAGCCTATGCTTAGTTAGGGTTTGGGGTTATTGATTTTCATCTTCTTTATCAAATTATCTAATAATTTAGTTTGCTTTCATGAAAAGTAATTTTTTGATGAGTTATACTTGCACACTACTTGATAGCTCATGTTTAAAGCACTTTAAATAAAAATTAAAACTAAAAGAAGATCGAATTTTTATAATAGAAGAAGATAATAGAAGTAAATTCATGGTTGGAGACTAGTGGATTCTAGATCCTAGGCTAATTAGATAATATCAAATTCCACTTGGAATCTTTGGTTAGTCTGTTAGAATAATAAGAATAGAAAGAATTACAAAACACCTGAGATCTCTACAGGACGATCTGTAAAGCGCTACAACCGACACTGTATACTTGCAATTAAATTATCACATCAGTATCACCACTTCTTCTTGCACCAAAGATTTTACCATTTTAGATGAAACTAGAGCTATATTTCTCTTTAACTTCCATTCCAAAGTTTCTATATATTTCCATACCATTTTAGTTTTCAAGGTATCAAAGAAAAAAGAAATGGACAAATTTCTTTTCTTAGGAACACATACAAGAAAAAGGATAATGATAACCTCACCATTAACTACTTTACTTTCATTTATTAATTTCATATTAATAGAAATACATGTCCTACCAAGAAAGAATTTGTAACTTTCTAACCTCTTGCCTAACAGGCAAAGATTAACCTCTACGGAAAGACTAATTCATTAAGCAACTCCATTGTATTGCCAGAATTCATTTTATATATTTGAAGCAGTTGACCCTCTTGCTTCTCTCATGGTACAATCCCTTCCCACTGAGCCACTTTTCTTCTCGATCCACAGAGACAAAAAGTATGACTAGTTTATAAATGCCATATATTGCATATTTATAGCCTCCATATTATCTATTTTGATATTTAAATAATACTACTCAGGTATTTTTAGTGTGTTTTCAGGTAAACCTATTCCTATAAGGAGATAATATAAACTCATAGCCGGATTAGAAAACCAAATCTAGAGAGAAATTAAAAGTGAGCAAAGCTACAAGACTATGATGCTGTAGAAAGTCAAAATTCAATACAGTCATCAAAATCAAAGGAATAAGAGTAGACACTTAAGCAAAAGAAATTTGGGGCTAAGAATCAATAGCTTTGCCACTATTTGGCGGCATTGGCCGCCAATTGGCGGCCCAATGGGCCCCATATGGATGGAATTTTTATGGGGTCTTCATTGTAATTTTATAATTTCTCACTTATACTCAGATTATCCGAGGCCTATATATTGGCCATATCCTTGTAATCTAGGTTTTATGATATAATTTTATACTCGAATTTTATAGAATAAAATTAGGATTTGCTGAAGGGGTGACAGTAGCCATGCCGACTCCAAAGGTACCCTTTTCTGTTCATCATTGTTTTTTAGATAATTTTCTTTTAATTGCTTTCTAGTGTAAAACTTTAATTGCTTTTATGAATAAAAATAGGATTTTGCTAATTAGAAGTATGAGTAGCTAATTTAGTTTAGCTCTAGACTGTAGATGAAACTAGAAATCTACCATGTAGTTGCTCTCTAGTGTTTTCTTTCTAAATAAAATAATAAAGATAATATTTTTCAATGAAAAGATTAAAATATAACAACTCGTAAATTAATGTTTTGATAGGTTATACTTGAATTAGATTTCTTGATAGGCTATACTTAGTTAGGATTTTGGGTTGTTACTTTTCATCTTTATCATAGAGTTATCTAATGATTTAATTTATTTTTATGAAAAGTTGTATCTTTGATGTGTTGCCCTTACACACTACTTGATAATGCATGCTTAGAAAACCTTAAGTAAATATCAAAACTAAAAGATTAATTTTTATGACAGGAAGAAAATAATAGAAATAATACATGGCTAGAAACTAGTGGATTCTATATCTTAGGATAATTAGTATAACTTAAATCCAACTTAGAACCCGTAGTGAATTCGTTAGGACTAAAGAATTAGTGAGAATAGCAAAATACCTTAGATCCTTGTGGGAACGACCAGTGCTATACCGACACTGTGCATTTGAAGTAGATTTATCACATCACTAGTGCCAACAATTCATTACGTAAGAAGGGACTCGTCGAGTTGAAATCACTAACTAATACTAATATGATAGAAAAGAACTGTCTTTTTATATACTTTTCCGTTACTACCATAGTTCTTACGCAATTGATCAGATCATATAGATATCTCTTAAACACAACATAGGTCGTCAAAAGGATCACAGATGGCTCACCAAAGCATGAAAGCCAAGGTCTTTGCGAAAATAGATTCCTATTTGAAGAGTTCATAACCGCATGGATAAGATCACACTAACCAGTCAATTTGGATCCAATTCGATTTTTTTTCCTCTTCCTCTATTCCTATCCCATAGGTACATTATTTGAATCAATAGAGAACCTTTTCTTGTGTATGAATCAAAATTATGAAATTTCAATTCCTTCCCGATCACTCCCAAGGAAAAAACAAAAGATTTCATATAGTACTTTTGATCAAAAAATAATCGGATTTATTTCGTACCCTTACTTAATGAGAAAATGGGTCAGATTCTAAAGTATCAACAAACTTATGGGACTAAAGGAATGATGGAAATGATGGAAGGGAACAAAAAAAGAGAGGGAAAGAAAATCGAAATGAAATAAAGAATAAAACAAAAAAAAAGTAAAAAATAGAAGAGCCCAAATTCCAAATGAATAGATTCAAGCCCGAAAAGGATCTTTCTGATTCTCAAAGAATGAGGGGCAAAGGAATTGATCAAGAAAGATCTTTTGTTCTTATTTTATTAGATTAGAAGATCGTGATTTGATTCATATATGTTTGGTAAAACGAATAATTTTCTCCTTTAATCATAAATGGAAAGTGTTCAATGGGAATATGAAAACATGAATAAGTTTGTCATAGTTACTCATTAAGGCAGGGTGGAAGAAGAGAAGAGATTTTTGAACAAAGAAAAGGATCCAATTAATATGAAAGAATTGAATAAGGATCCATATAAGGTGAAAATCTCATGTACAGCTCTGTATAGTGACAGTAAGAATGACTTATCTGTCAACTTTTCCACTATCACCCCTACAAAACCAAACTCTATCTTACATAAAGTTACCACAGTACAATTAACCTCTAAATTTGAAATCACTGCTTATATACCTAGTATTGGTTACAATTCACAAGAACATTCTAAAGCATTAGTAAGAGGATGAAGGGTTAAGGATTTACCCGGTGTGAGATATCACATTGTTCGAGGAATCCTAGGTATTGTTGGAGTAGAGGATCGTCAACAAGGATGTTCTAGTGCATTGTATATTCTTATCAAGGACTTGTATCATTTGATGATACCATGTAAATCCCTAGAAACATATTAAGTGCATGACTAACCCAATAACAAAAGTTTCGTAAGGGGACTCGAGCAGGCTATCATAAGACAAAAGATCTTCCTTCTAAAAGAGATTTGACTCGGAACTATTATACGTCCAAAGTCCAATATTAAAATCATTCCAGAGGTTTTCCCTTACTTTGTTCATGTCAATAAACAATTCGAAATACCTCAACTTTTTCAGAATAGATCCGAGTCAAAAAGTAATGATTCGAAGCACTTCTTCTTAAATTACACTATTTTGGAA